>OX456984.1:29852029-30082221 GCA_949752695.1 Melanostoma scalare | reverse complement strand
AATTCACGTGAAATATGGCTTCGGAGTGTTTGTTTTAAAAATTCAGCAATTGAGTTGAGATCCAGTGCAGGTTCGGTTGGAAATGGAATATGAGGAACTTGATAGTCATATCTGGGTTTTTGGTTTGTTCATTTTGCGTGTGAACTTTATTAAGTTTCCTCGTAAGTGGAGGAGAGGGCGAACTAAGAGGTGAATCAATGAGAAATATTGGTCATGGACCCTACGTTTGTTCTTTTTTTAAGGTGATTTCGACAGGACACAGTCTTCTACTTGTTTGGAAGGGACTTACAATCCGCAGGTGAAATTGCTGAATTTACCTCAGAAAGCTTCCAAGCGTACCCGTTTCCATGTCTGAATACAGCGAATTGTTGAAGTCGTTGCATTTGTTTGTGGCAGAATTTTCTATGTCTGCTTTTCCTTTTTCCTAGCGAAAGAACTCGGAACGTGATAAGAGCTGATGTGGAGATAGTGATCTCTTATCTGTAATGCATCCTCTTTTGACTTGTTGACTTCCAGGGCTCATTGTACAGTTAATTCGATCAAGAAAACGTGCTGTACAGTGTACAGGGTGTCGGTCATTTAGTGACTAATATGACACCCACCCATTTCCAAAACAGTTACATAAACGTCCCTTGTGTGTTTGTGGGATTCTTACTAACGACGAGACACTCTATCTTTGAAGCTTTGTTAAATTAAATTAAAGACCCTAGTAATGTTTTCCGTACATCTAGTGCTGCAAATTGAATACAGCACTGGAACTAACTTAATAATAAAATGACGTTTGATTCTCAATCTAATCCAAACCAGCGATGTGACTACTACAGCAGAGAAGGCGCATATTCTAAACTTTTTGGGACTCAAACTATCATCACAAATATTTTTATTAATAAAAAGGTACATACACTCGTACTTACCGGGCAGTCCGGATGTGCCAAGATTATTCAGCATATTTGCCGAAAAATTTCGTACTGATAATGCAGACAGTTTGAAGATGTGCTTTTACAGTTGTCTCGAAATTGTTACAGCTCTTGGTTAGCGCAATTGTTGTTAATTGAATTTTTACATTTCGCAGACTCCATCGATGTGAGTGGACTTGATAAATTTTCCCAGTATCTAGTCGTGTTCTATTTATGCCGAACGATTTCTATTAAGAAGAATTAATTCAGGAAAAGATTATACTCTGAATACTAAAAAGAGAAACAGAAAAACTACCATGCAATTATGTCGTTTAAAGTCGGAATGAATGCTAATTTACGCATGGTTCGTTTAGGTTTATTTACATGTAAATTGATGTAAATTGAAGGACGATGACATGAGAGAGTGAGAGTGTGTGGGCGCAATGAGTGTAATAAAATGAGTAACTTAATAATAATAATAATTAGTAGTAATGTTGCAGTGCATGGATCCAGCGCTTGGCGTGTTAGTAGTTGAAGTTGTGTTTTTCTAGATATGTTTACATACCTACTGAAATCCGAAAATGTATTGGATGCGACCAGCATGAGAGGCTTTTAAGTATTTTCTATTATCACTTACCTAGTTTCTCTACAATTTTTCAATTATTTCCCAACCTATGAGTTTTTGGACAACTAAGATTTCAGTGGGTTCGACCGTAACTTGGTTTACCTTATATCAGGAGAAGTACAGCCCTCTTCCCACCGTGGATGGGTATTAGGCCTGAGCTCGAGATTGAAATGAAGATTAATAGATAAGTAACTAGCGTGACACCACAGAGTTCGGTATAGTGAGCACCGAAGCATGCGTTGCGGGGAATGGAGTGGACCTAGAAGTTTTTACCGATCTCGAAGGGCTACAAAGAAAATGCTTTTCATGGCAGTGTAATTACTCCCGGAGGACTTGTTAATTTCTCACAAAATGCGATGCCTGCGAAAAAACAACCAAATATCTTTAGGAGTCCAACTTCGAGCTCTCACGTAACAAGCACACTTTCTTAAAATTGTGCAGAGGAGGAACTGGCTGTTTGATTTTTGTAGCGATTTGTATCTCGAGCAAAGGGAAATGAGCCCCGAAGACTTCGTTCGTTAGATATTAGTGAAAAGGAATCACTTTTTCCTTTTTTTGTGCGATACATGATCTTGTTACTTACTATTTGCAGTGTGGGATTAATTGAAATTTCTTACACGGAATGGGAAAAAACTTTTGAGAAGCTTTTAAAACCACTTCATTAAGCATTAATCAATAGCAGTGGCCATTTTTTGTACTTTTGTTGTTAAAGTTAATCAAAACAATGTTGAGCAGTTCCTTAAGTTTGGTTAGTTGGAATGGGCTGACGGTTGATCTTATTTCCTCCACCCTTAGATAAAACGTCGACCGAGAATTGTTTTGTTGTAAACGCCAAAATGCACTTTTTTAAAGTGGGTATGCAGTAATATGTTTTTAAAGGTCCTTGTTCGATCTCTGCAATCAGAATTGACCTATCATTTACCGTTGCTGAGATAAATAGCATGGACTTTGTCGTATATCCTCAAAATACGCATACCCTTAGTTTTGTTTTGTCGTAAGCGCCAGTTTTTGGCATATACGACAAAAATTCCATGCATTTTACCGCGATTTTTTCTTTAATATTGGTTTGTCGTACGTCTATGGGCTTAAGACATACGATCGAAAATTTAAAACAAAACATTAAAATTGCTTTGTCGTACGTGTATGAGACTCACATAGAATGTAAGACTGATCTAATAGACATACAACACAAATAAAACAAAAAAAAATCCGGTTTGGTTTGTCGTACGTGCATATATTTTTTGGTAAATATTTAGAAGTGGGGCTCCAGCCCAAATCGGTCCAAAAAAATTTTCTAACAATTCTGGATTATTTTATAGTATAAAAATAGATGTTTTGAAGTGGGGGAAGACATTTTGCTTACAGAAAACAATTGCTATTTCCATATTTAGCATGAGCAGCCTAATTCTGCGGAAACAGGGTTCAAATACTGAGCCCCGCGAAGCGGGCCATGCGGAAAGCTGTTGCATACGGAAATTATTTGCTTTATTATTTCCGTATGCAACAGCTTTCCGCATGGCCCGCTTCGCGGGGCTCATTATTTGAACCCTGTTTCCGCAGAATTAGGCTGCTCATGCTAAATATGAAAATAGCAAATAATTTCCGTATGCAACAGCTTTCCGCATGGCCCGCTTCGCGGGGCTCATTATTTAAACCCTTTTTCCGCAGAATTAGGCTGCTCATGCTAAATATGGAAATAGCAATTGTTTTCTGTAAGCAAAATGTCTTCCCCCACTTCAAAACATCTATTTTTATACTATAAAATAATCCAGAATTGTTAGAAAATTTTTTTTGACCGATTTGGGCTGGAGCCCCACTTCTAAATATTTACCTATTTTTTTACTGGAGGTGCAGAAAGTATAAATACCAGACCGATCAAAAAAAAATTCAGTTGGCTGCAAAATATCGTTGAGTAAGGTTGTGCTTCATCGTGAGCAATGGATTCACCGCTGAGGAATGTTTCGCAGGAAATACTTTCGTAAGTACATAATCTACCGATACTGTAAATTTCTTTATAAGTGAAAAGTATAAATACAAACTGTGCATTTAAATTTATTCTTAGACTAATTGATCAAATAGTTCCAAGCGAAGCTGAATTTGCCAAAATTAATGTAGAATCCGACTTAGTTTTATCTGAAAACGATTAAATCTTATAGATTTAACTACACTTTCATATTTATAGTCATAGGATGACTTTTTTGTTATCGTTTATAAAAAATGTTAATTTTATTTCATTTATTTACTTCTTGTTAACTTTATGGTCATAGAATGACTTTTTTGTCTTTTAATAAATAATTAATTTTTTGTAAACCTAGACTCCCAACGAAAAGACTGTTTTGTATGTAAAAAGTATTTTAACTGTAACTTATCAAATAAAAACATTGTTAAAATTGAAAATTGACTTTTTTTAGTTGGTTCTCATACGAATTTGTATTGGATTATACTACATGTTGAGAATTGGAATGTCGTTCGTGCGTTCACTTTGTCGTACGTGTATGGGATGGAAACAAAAGCTTTTTTTGGTGGCGTATACGACAAACTCATTTTGGGTAAAAACCTTTATAAATTCAAAACTACTGTAGGTAGAACGGTCTAGAACACATTATTCAAAAGATGATATTTAACATAATATTTATATTAATAACGAACAAAAACTTTATCGGGCCATTTTTTTTTTATATGACCGCAAACCTTAAAATGCGATTTCCCAAAATCGGAAAATTGGCGTATACAACAAACCAATTCTCGGGCGACGAAATGTAGATCCATTGTGATACCTTGGAGTATTGTAACGTTCTAAAATCCTATGAATTAATGGTTAAACCTTTATAAAGTTCAACATGCTGTTTCTTGGAGGGTCTGATAATTTCTTCTAGTTCGTTGAAGAAGTAACTGCCTATGTCTAGAAATTTTTTCCTGGTGTGGCAGATTGCTTCCTCTAAATAGGTCGCTAATCGGTTTTATTGCTGCTTGGCTATCAATGAAAACAGTGATATCAGCATGTAATATAGCTTCATCATGGATACCTGTTTTGCAGCGTTTGTAACTGCCAAGATCTCAGGTTGGAAGACACTGCTTTGATCTGGAAGTTTGAAAGAACTGACTGGATTTAGGCTTTCTGAAAAGAAACCTTCATGTTCCAACTTCCATCGGTATAAATTGATATAGACGTCTCGTTCATATGATGACTTTCATTCTCCCAATCTTGTCTATTGGGGAAGCTGGTTGAGAAGGATCTTTTAAAGTTCAAATATCTGTGCATTTCCTTTTTGGCGTGTTTAAGCGGCTCCTTACTTGAATACAGACATCACACCTATTTCCAGTTAATTTTAGAATCATTCAGTCAATAATCCATGTTTAAAATGTTTGAGTGAGTTGACCATTTTGAAGTCCAGTGACCGTTTGATGTCTCTTAAATTGGTGATGGAAGGAAAGGTCTGGAATATCATCAGTGCATATGCTCCCCAAATAGGGTGTGAGCAGGAGGAAAAAGATGCATTCTGGCTTGATTTTCATAACCTACTTAAGAACATCCCAAAAGAAGAGTATTTGTTTGTTGGAGGAGATTTGAATGGACATGTCGGGAAGACAAACGAGGATTATGAAGACGGCCATGGAGGTTTTGGATTTGGCAACAGGAACACTCCAGGTGAAGATATTCTAAATATGTGCAAGTCATACGGTCTAATCGTACTAAATACCATGTTCATCAAACAAGACCGACAACTTATCACTTACAGCAGTGGAGGAAATGAAACCCAGATTGATTACCATTTGGTAACCAATTACATGAAATCTCGGGTGAAAGACTGCAAAGTGATACTAGGAGAAGCTGCCGCTCAACAACACCGTCTTCTTTTAACAGAATTTTTTACGGATGCGGTGAAGGTAGTCAAACAAACAAAGGCTCCTAGGAGAATCAAGTGGTACAATCTGGAGAAAACCAAAGGACAGCAATTCATTTCGTATATGCAAAGTCAGCTGTGTAATACCATCGAAGCAGTTTCAAATGCAATCACGGCACAAAATATGTGGGATCGCCTACAACGAACCTGCTTAAAGAGAGCCAAATCACTGCTAGGAGTCTCAAAAGGACACTACCAACAAGCTAAAGAAACCTGGTGGTGGGATGATGAAGCTAAAGCAGTGATTAGAAAGAAGAAAGCAGCTTTCCAAGCTTGGTCGAAGTGCCCCTCAAGAAATACAAATGAAAAAGCGCGTCTCAAAATGGAATACAAGAGCTGCAGAAAAGAAGCGAAGAAAAAGTGCACCCAACTTCAAGCAAAAAGCACGGAAGGCCTGTATCGAGAGCTGGAAGAGATTTCTGCCCCAGCTGCTGAAGCAAATCAGGCAATCCAAGAGCTAAGACAAAGCAACTTGAATAAGGGAGCAACCATTTTCAAAATAGCCGCTCAGAGAAGGAGAAATGCGCAGGAGATTCGTTCGCCAAAGTTCATAAATGATGCTCAAGGACTGCTACTTGTGGATGACGACAAAATTCTTCACAGGTGGCGACAGTATTGTGATGATCTTTTGAATGAACAGTTTCCTCGGCGCCACTTTCCAACAGCTGCACCTAACTTTACGGAAGTATCCGACGTCACAGTCGAAGAAGTTAGGGAGGCAGTTAAGAACTCTAAAAAGGGCAAAGCGATTGGGCCAGACGAGGTACCATATGAGTTTTGGAAAAATATGGGAGACATCGGGTTGAGATGGCTCACGATTCTCATCTCCAAACTTATAAGAGGTGACAGTTTGCCTAATCAATGGAGGGAAAGTTTTCTTCTTCCAATGTACAAGGGAAAGGGAGATACCAGAAGCTGTGACAACTATCGTTCGATCAAGTTGATGTCCCACACTATGAAGATCGTTGAGCGGGTTTTGGATAGCCGACTGCGGAAAATAATAAGGCTGTCTGATGACCAATGCGGGTTTGTCGCGGGTAAGTCAACTACAGACGCAATCCAAAGTATAAGGATCATTATGGAAAAACACCGAGATGCCTTAGAGGATTTGCATATTGTGTTGGTTGACTTCGAAAAAGCATTCGATCGACAACCACGAGATCTGATATGGGTGGCCCTCAGACACCGAGGAGTTCCTGAAGCCTATGTGCGAATAATTATGGACATGTACGAGGGAGCAGTTACAAAAGTGAGATGCCCAGCTGGAGTCACCGAAGAATTCCAAATAACAGTAGGTGTACATCAGGGAAGTGTCTTGAGTCCACTGCTCTTTATTGCTGTTCTGGATTATTTGCTCGAAGGAAAAGTAACGGACAATAAAGTAAAACAATTATTCTTTGCTGACGATGGAGCCATCATAAGCGAGGATCCTACATCCCTGCAAGGAGCACTTGACGTTTGGATTGATGTTCTGGAAGGAAATGGGTACCGTATTAGCGCTAAAAAGACTGAATACCTGTGCTGCCCTTTTTCTGATCCAGACAAGCCTATTCCAGACATTTATTTGAATGGAAATGTGCTTCCCAAGTGTGAAAAGTTTAAATATCTGGGATCTATGATCAATAGTGAAGCAACTTGTGATGACGACATCAATCATCGAGTAAGCGTAGGGTGGATGAAGTGGCGAGAAAACTCCGCTATCTTCTGTGATCGAAAAATGCCCCCTAAGCTGAAGGGAAGACTCTACACAGCAGTTGTCCGTCCAGCTCTGACATACGGTTCACAATGTTGGACAATGTACAAAAAGTATGAGAGCAAATTGACGGCAGCCGAAATGAAGATGCTTCGGATGACAGCAGGAGTAACAAAGCTTGATCGAATTAGAAGTACTAAGATCCGTGGAAGCCTTCATGTCAAAAGTACCATCTTGGACAAAATTCAGCACGACCGGCTCAGTTGGTATTGTCATGTTCAAAGGAGAGATCCACAGAACCCCGTCCAAAAGGCAATATCGTACAACGTTTCAACAAATTCGCGACGAAAAAGAAAAGGCAGGCCAAAACACTCCTGGTACAAGCAAATGCAAAAACAGCAGCATTTGGTTGGCCTCAGACATGGAACAATCCAAAACCGGGAGGCTTGCCGACGCTTTCTGAGGTCAACTCGGAGTACCCCACAGGCGGATCACTAGTGTGAAGCAGAAAAGTGGGAGAGTTGTGATCGCTTCAAGATCACTACTCGTAACGCCGGAAATGGAAAGAAGAAGAAGAAGAAAATGTTTGAGTGAAGAAACTTGTATTAAGCTGAAAAAGGTTATACACGTTTCCTTACTCAAATATTTTAAAATTGAACTACTTACCACTGTTTAATGGTAAAATTAAAAGGGTCTTGAAAATTGTCAGAGACTAGCAATGCCTTAATTTTCTTAAGCAAATCCACAATTTTTCAAAATCAAAACTTTCAATTTTGGTATGCCCATTTCGACTTAATACAAGCTAATTCTTAATCCAACTTAAAAGCTAAGCATCTTATAGTTAACATTAGGAGCGGGCGAACAAAGGGAGAGATCAGGTTATGTACATAGGGGTCGGAGAATTCCTTTGATCAACGCTCATCAGCTCATCAGTTTTTCGGCAGAACTTGACGATGATCTAGAGTGCCGTTATTCTGACCTAGAAGAAGTTGCGCTTGCCTTATGCAGACTTAAGTCAAATAAAACTGCAGGTACAGATGGCCTTGAGGGCAAAACTTTCAAGGTAGCTAAAGATCAGTTTTTAAAGATGTATGCACCAGTTGATCTGCATGATATGGTGGGAAGAAAGTTTACCCGATGAATGGAATCTCAGTATTGTATGTCCGATCCTAAGAAAGGGAAACCTTCACAATTGCTTCATAGCTAGTTTTGACATCCCTACAAATCTCGTACGACTATGCGAAATGAAGAATTCGCGCTGCTCAAGGTCGATTAAGAAACTCACTGAGACCTTTGATGTCGCAAAAGGCTTTCAACAAGGCGATAAACTGTCATGCGATTTCTTGAATATCATGCTTGAAAAGATTGTTGAAAACTCAAGTGTCAACACTAGAGGAACAATCTTTCAGAAGATGATATTGACGTAATAGGAAAAAGGAAGAGTTGATGTCATGGGTGCTTTTGCGAGCATTGAAACAGAAGCGGTAAAAATGGGTTTGATGAGGTTAAACGAAGTATATTTTGTCATCAAACGAAGAATTAGACAAAATCTCAATATGCAGACAAAACCTCGAAGTGGTACAGGACTTCGTCTACCTAATTTTAATTATTAAATTAATCAGTGCGGAGATCAAACAGAGAATTACTCCTGCCAATCGCTGCTTCCTTGGGTTAATAAAGAATAAAACCCTCTGTATAAAAGTCAAGCCATTTAAAAAACCTTGGTCATCCCAGTATACCTACTGCTTTACGGTGCGGAGGCAAAGAACTTATCTTAGACCGATATAGAAATTCTTATGGTCGTTTCCAAAACAAAAATAAAGAAGTACCTACCCATTATGATTATACGATTGCTGGGACATGTGGAGCGGGTATGCACATCAACGTTCCGGCTCGACGGATTTTCGAAAGAACATTGCAGATAAATTGCGGAAGGGGAAGCAGACCTAAACCGTCTTAGAGTGCAAACCAAGAGAGAGAGAGGGAGAGAAAGCTTTCCAGAAATCGAAATTGCTGGCGAAAGATGTCTTTTGAGGCCCAAGTTCACCCCGAACTGTAGTGTCCACATGGTTGTCATTTCACCTATTAGGGTGCTTTAACTAGTTTCGGTACAAAATCGACTAAATTTAAAGGCTTTGTTACCCGTCGAACTATCAAAGAAGTGTGAGTCTTTCAAGAAATGTGAACGCAAAATTTATCTTGACCTCTTTCAGCTAGAACTAGAGAGTGAGAAAAGAAAGTAAGAAACTATATTTTTCTACTTTATTGATGAAGTTTCTGCAAAAGTCATTCAAGATGATTCTAAACGTTGGGCCAAGTCTTTAATTCTTCCTATAAGACGCTTTTAGTGAAGAAAGATCAGATATTCGATCGCTGCGAATACATTTGCTTACTAAAAATTAATTTTTAACCGTTTGACCATCTAATTTTTGTTCTTGTTTTCAGAGGCGTCTTACGTTTTGACCGAGGGAGCGTTCAAGTATTACGTAAAGCAATATTTGAATATTTTTGACCCCCCTCCTCCCCTTGTAACGCATCGTAACGTTTTCATGTACCCCCCTCCCTCCCCCTCTCTAAATGTTACGTAACACTCAAGTGACCATTTTTACCCTAAAGTCGTAAAAAGTTGTGTTATTGTTTTTATCTTTGGTATACTTTTAATTGCCATTGCGGTAATCATATAATATTACTATAATAATAACCGCAATACCTGCATATTTTGTTTATTTTTTATAAATTTTATGCTTTACAACACATCTGTTTTCGTCCTTCATTCTCCTATTTTTAGCTTTTTTTCAATAATAAACTCTTAAAATAAAATAAAATTATTATTTAAACCTTTGGGGTTGCCAATTTGGGAGTTTTTATTCCCTAATTTAAAAAAAAAAATTACGTAACGTCTTGTAAGAAAGACCCCCTCCCGCCCCTGTAACGCATCGTAACAAAGCAATGCTGAGTAAGGATTTGATTTTGTTCTCAGTGGCGAAATCCATTGGTCAGAGGTCCGAGCTGATTTTAAGACTGCTAAGTTGCGACAAAAACGCACCTTTTTATCCAAGTAACCAAGTTCTGTCTTTCATTAAATTTTCCCTATAAATTTCTCTAATTTGCATTACCCAAATTTTTTGGACTAATTTTGAGTGGTATACCTGTGGCGTGATGGTTAGCATGTCTACTTGTTACCCGGAGGTTCGTGGTTGGAATCCCAACAGGGACAATTGTTTTTTCACGGTATCGCCCTTCGCGAGAAATTGGCAAGTCCTTCGTTAATAAATTCATTGTCATGAAAAGCGCTTCCTCGATTAGCCAATGGGGGTTCTTCGTTTTGTGCGCCACCGTATATATTTATTTTTAATTTCGAGCTAGGTTGACTTATTTTGATGATATCAAAAAATTTCGTCCCACAAGATGATCACTAGTGTAAAGCAGTTAAGCTAAGGAGTGAACCAAAGCTAAACTGAACTAAACTAAACTAAACTAAAGACGTCGTGATCCCTTCGAGATCACAATACTCGTTAAATTGTTAAAGAAAGAAAAAGTCAAAAATGTTTGAAGCGTCCTCATAAAATTGTTTATCATAAAATTGTTTATCCTTTTGCTAAAATCTTCAAATCTTACAATTGATATAAAGCAACTAAATACGTAGAAAATAAAAAAAAATTAAAACGCAGAAATATCAGCATAAGGATTAACAATTTTATTAGTCGAAAAGTGTTCATTTCGGGTGTTACCGTGGAGCGTGGAATGACCCTAAAAGTAAGTCTACTGCTTTCTACTCCTTTTCAAAATCTATAGTTACCTTATTGTTATGGGAATGGAATGACAAATTTTAGTCTTTTTATCTTTGTTGCGAGGACTAGTTAAATTTGGAAACAAAGGGATACTTTTAGTTGTCATTCCTATTTCATTTGTGTCGAGCCAAAGGCCCTGGTAGCTAGTGCTCTTTAATGTTATTATTGACATGTAATTTAATTATATTTCAATAAAGTTCAATAATAATAATAATAATAATATTTCATTTGAGGACATTTCAAAGGTTTGTCAAAGTTCTCGACTTGAAACTTGAATGATGTGACAGCTATATTTTATTTGAGAAATCTTTTCTTACAAACCGCATTCTAGTTGAATAATCCGAGAATGTAGTTTTCAAAATAATGCAATTATTATTTTCTTCTTCTTTCCATTTCTGGCGTTACGAGTAGTGATCTTGAAGCGATCACAACTCTCCCACTTTTCTGCTTCACACTAGTGATCCGCCTGTGGGGTACGCCGATATTTATTACGCAATTATTATTTTCTAGCAAAGATAAAAAAGTGATATTCAATTTTATTCAAATTCTGGAGAAATTTATTAACTACTGGTCGCCGACGCTAAAGTAGCTAAGCAGAACTCCGTCGGCGGTGACTTCCCATTGAATTTTTAAAATTCAAATTTTTCATATAATTTCTTAAGACTACCGCCCAACACCGACTGTTATTTCATTCTTAGCTCCTTGTCAAATCGTAGTTTTTCAATAATAAAAAAAAAAACAGAAATTGCAACCATTTTACTTTTTGAAGGCTCTCATTCTTATTCATTCTTATTCGTGTAAGCTTCTACAAGATAATATTTAACATTATCCTTAGCGTAGGTAAGGTACTGGGGCCAAATAAGGCCCTGTCCTTAATAAGGCCCACCACACCTAAAACACCGAAACGAACAAATAACGGGACTTTTTTTTTTTTGTATAAGTATATTACATGAAAGGCTCAGTCAACATCGTTAAAATTCCAACTTTAAACGACAGCACAACAACATTTAACACTAATTGAATATAAATGCGATGTTGCTTAAAATCTGATCTTACATAAAAATCCCATAGAATCCATTGGATTTATTGTTTATCGTCGTGTCCTTGTTGCTGATTTTAAATCCTCAATTGTTTAAAGTTACACACACACAACACGACGCGTTTAATAACAATCGATTTTTATCCAAAAGTGCAATTGAAAGCCGTAACATCAAGACACACAATTAGATATATGTGCAGACAGGTGAACGGGTTATCTTCTTTAAGGATAGATGTCTCACTTTCACAAACTTCCTTGTACACAGGTTGTGTGAGTTAATTAACACAATTAATTTAAATTAATTGAAAACAACAACTTCCTCTTCAGAGAGGGCGAATGGCGAGAGTATAGACAAAAATAAATAAGTAATGAAAAAAAAAAAAAACGAACAAAGTTTCATAAAATTTTGTTACCGTTTTGCACAACGGAATGGATGATACCAAACGAACACTACCAACCTCTCGAGGTCAATCGATTGTCTGCCAACAAAAGTTAGATAGAAAGTTTAGAGAAACATTTTAGGCAAATGACCAAACAACAACAAAAATTAATATTTCGGAATAAAATACACAATCCGCACGTAAACCGTTTGAACGCACTAAACGTATTGAAATTCCGAAAATCCAGCCTCCTCCGACGACCTAACAGTGGCAGATAAGTATTTGTATCTATCGGATACACAAATGAATCTCAGATGTTTTCATTGTGGTTCAACAACTCGTTGTTGTTCTTTCAACAGGCAGGCGGACTACCTAACAGATACTCATGATATTGGTGGAAGCATTCGACTCTGTTTGGCGCACGATTTGTAAGGCTGTAGTCAGACAAAGATGGTCACCAAACGGTTGTCGTCTGCCATTTGCTGTATAGTGATGCCTGATGCGTTGGCCATTTTTTTCTATGGCAAACATGAAGAGAAATCCATTTGCTCTCTGAGTAGGGGGTGGGCTTCGGCTTCATTGAATTTAACTTCTGGCCCATTCACAATGAGTGTCATGTTAGACGATGCATGGGAAAAGGCGTGGTTTATCTCCAATGGTTTCCATCTTCTCTCTCTGGTGCTGATGGTGCTTCTTGTTTGTTTTTGGATTCATGTGGTAGCCATTGCGCGGGCGCTTGGATTTTTTTTGTTTGCTTTTGTTTTTGCTTCAAGTTTTGGAATGTGTGTAGACTGTAGATGGCAATTGGTAGTGGAGTGGAGCGTTTGTTTCCAGCTGTTTGGAATCTGCTTTGAGAATTCGGTTTGATTTTCCTTTGAACTTTGTTTGTTGCTATTTCTTGAAAAGCTTCTGTTGTTTTTATTTTTAGTCCCTACATACCTATATAGGCAGGGATATGGGTATTTATCTACATGTACCTATATCACTAAGTTTTCCCATGATCGGGGAATTTTACTGCTGGTTTCCTTTTTTGTTAGTAGATATGTTTGACCGAGGATGTTCATGCGGAGTGGGGCAGAAAATCAATTTGTTAGTACCTAAGTTGCGGTAGGTATAAAATTTTGAGACTGTAGGCAGACAAGGTAGGTCCCACCTACCTACCTACTTTTTTATTAGTAGTAAACTCCAAAAACGTTTTGATAGACCCACGTGTGTTTTGTCGGCTGGAAACGCTATTTTTATAAAGCACCTGCCACAGATGAGGTACTACCTACATTCCTGCCTATATCACAACGAAGAAAGCATGAACTATAGCTAAATGGGGTTAGTTAAGTTCGTCCTTTCACCATAAAGTGTCCGAGGTATATAATGGTATAGTCATAGGTAGGTATCTTGACCTAATGTCTAATCATCTTGTTTTTTTTTTTGCGCAAAGAAGGGGTGCGTAAGAAGGATTTTGTTTTACTCTGTCCAGTATTTATAGGTTGCCATATGAGACAATATAGACTCTTATTCGGCCTATCCTATAACTGTGGTCGGGTATTGAGCATATTTGTTCCTGTAAATGATTTAGTAGATGCAAACCTATACCCACAAACTATTTCATTTAACATTTCTAATGATACCAACATTCTGTTGATGGCTTTGAAGTTGCGGAAATTTACTGTGCCCAAATGATTGATTTGATTGAACTGTAGAACTCACAGATTCTTTGGTAACTATTCTTTGTAATTTCACTCAGCTATTTCTAGTATTATGAAAATGACGAAGAGTTAAAATAGGATACCGGCTAAGAGCAGGTGCAGAAGCAACACCAAGAGCTGCTCCAACTCGGGTCAACTTGGAAACGAATGTATTGGCCTTAAGACGGCTGGCGTATTCTACGATGGGATCACTAGTGTGAAGTACATAAGTCGAGGGGCTGTGATCAAGATTACTAACAATACTTTTAAGAACTATGCCCTGACAAAATGTTAAGAAAGATACGCGAAGAAAGCTGCTATGAAACTTTCTGACGCTGCTCCGGTCTTCTTATAGCCGGAGAGCTAGTGACCGAATTTCTCACCTCATTTTAGCAAAGCTCAAACTTTGCTCATAGAAAGATTTAGACCCGACAGTTATAAAAGTGTCTGTCTTACACTCCGGTACCCTCCATGAGGCCTCAAGTTTAGGGCTTGAAGTTGTAAAAAATATATGTGCCCATTTACCTCATTTTAGCAAGGCTCATCTTTTAATATATCCTTCATTGATTCAATATATACACGAAAATAACAATGTAAGACGTTTTAGCTCTCCATGACATGCTGTAAGACGCTCGTGTTTATGTAAAAAAATTGACACCATTCACCTCATTTTAGCAAGGCTGGTATTTACACACAACTAAGATGACATAAAAACAAACCCACATTTCTAGTGTAAGACGTTTATTCGGTCAGTAACCCTCCGTAAGACGCTGAAAACTAAATTGAGATAGAAACAATTACATCAGTTTTAGAACGAAATAAATCAGGTATATTTTTGTTTTTAAATTAATATTTTGAAGTACATAAGAAAATAGGTATCTTTGTAATATTATCAATATGCACAAAGTAAAAAACGCAAATCAAGTTAATGATGCCATATTTGAAATGTTTATGAAGAATTTAATTGTAAAATATTCAAATGAAGCTTTTCACAAATAAATAAAAGGATTTGATGCTACTCACGGGCGTAGCCAGGTTTAAGTTTCGGAGGGGGTTTAAGAAAATAAAACTAATGGAAGTGGATGAAATAAATAGCGTTTATATTATATGAAAAAAGAAGGTTCATTTGATAACATATTATGCATTAAATAATCAATCTTCTGTTTTTGTTTTTAAATATATCCACTACTTCATCTACGTCAATATCTATCCCGTAGTGAATATTCATAAGAGCCAAGCTGTTCAGTCTTCACTCGTTGTGTTCCGCAAGTAGTTTTTAAGTCTCCGTGGACTTGAAAAAGTCCTTTCTGGTGTAGCAGTGGAAACAGGTATGGTAGCCAATATCTGTAGCAACGTGTAAATAACTGGACAAAATGTTTTATCGCACTTATCCAAGCATTCCAAAGCAGATTTTGGACTAGGGGAGGAGATAGTCATAGGATGTTCTCCTTTCGGGTAGCACTGCCCTGCCGAATACATAAAAATTGCGTTTTCAATTTCAGAACTGACCGCAAAATTTGAAGGTAGCACACCAGATGATGGCAATACTACTTTACGGTGTTTCGAAAGCCTCTCTCTTAATTGGTGAATTGTGTGCTCTAGAAATGGGACGAATTAATTTATTTTGACGCAGAAGTGTTAAAGCGATTAAGTTTCCTTCCAATAGCGATTAAGTTGCCTTCCAATAGTAGCATTTGCAGTGTACCAGAATTTTCATCGAGCATCACCTTTGTTTCTTAATATAGATGATCGTACTCTTTGACAAATTTATTTCTCAAAAGTTGCAAAGCATTAATAACTTTATTCGCGTGACTGAATGCTGTTATCGGTGTTAACTGCAGTTGTTTTGATAGCGAAAATGTATAGCTCATGACTTTTTGAAGAATCACTAGGTACGTAATATAATTCGAAGACCGAAGTGTGTTAAGCATTTGAACAGCTTGCTGCGATGTTTCTTTATTGTGGCTGATTTGGAGTTCTTCGAGTGCATTGACAATAGCTGGATAAATTTGCTTAAATCGCATGACGGCTTCATGCTTGTTAACCCACCGTGTTTCACACATTGCCAGCAGGGTTTTTTGATTTCCAGCCGGTAATAGGTCCCGAATTTTACCATTCAAAACAGCAGTGTGTTAAGCAGTATAGTCTTATGTGACCCACAATGGAAAAAATTCTCTTAAGAGGTTCCCCTCTGGTCTAGAATTTTGAAGAAACTGAAATTTTTTTTATCTTAAAAGGTACTTTAGGGGCCTAAAAATAACATACCAAAGGATGGATGCCAGCAAAAATGTCTAAATGCCCAAACTTTCCATTCTGCAACAACGCCCCACAGGTATGCCATGTGATTTTATAGTACTCAAAACTTTAAACGCTTTTTTCCCGAAATCACTTTTTTCGAACTGGCCGAAGACATAACTCGAGCAAATCTTCACCGATCTATACGAAATTTTGACAGTACGTTCGAAATACCTTTCTCCGGAGACGTACGTAGGATTTTTTTATATTGCATAGCTTTTTTTTAATCAACAATTTTGTCGTTTCTTATAGTGAAAATTTTAATGTTTTGTTCAAACGTGCACCGTTTCGTGAAAAAAGAAAATATCGAAAAAATCCTGCGTACGTCTCTTGCTGTTGTTATATATTCGGGATTTTGTCCGAGGACCGAAATTAAGGAGGTTACATCTTCGACCATGGACCCGTCAAAAAATGAGGCGCCTCCGAAGAAATGCTGGACAGCTGCCATTTTGAAATTAATTGACACGAAAAAATTTGTATTTAAATATTAAAACCTAAATTATAAAACCTCTTTCACAGATTTTCGACTGATCTTTTTGTTCAGTCACAAAAAATTCATAAATTATGCCCATTTTTTCACGCTCTAAACCAGCTTCCAGGTTAGAGTGAGAATCCTTTAAGAGAACCATTGTGCAGGGGTTCTGTGGGGTTTTGATAATGTTTTGTCGCAAGCGAACATTTTTAGTAATTAAAATTTCTAAAAGAAAATTCTTTAAATAAGCCTTTTCCTTGTCCCATTCTAAATCAATAACCTATCGGTCTAATAGTGCATACTGATACGGCACGAAAATATACAAAGGCTACCGAATGCGATCAGCCAATCGACTGCGGTCGGCGCGGCGGCTGGCGGGCGGCAGAGAGAGAGCGAATCGAAAATACATTCAGCCCTATTATCGTAACAGATCGGAACGAAATTCATTCCGATTTGTACGAAATGTAAGATATTTGTATTATGGTAACGTTTCCGATTGCTTCATCGGACATATCTATCTTTGAACCCCTGAAACCCCCCCCCTGGCTACGCCCATGATGCTACTAGCATACCACCTTGTAAAGCCGAATTGTATCAGCATTTGTTGAGAACAAAATATATTACATCTGTGTGGACAAATTCGTATTTAAAAAATCCAACAATGTAATTACCAGGTAAAAATGGATGGAGTCTTAAAGACAATGAATATGATTTCCATTGGTTTGATGGAAACCAGCTTCCAAAAACCGTATCTGATGTGATTGAAGAGGCTTCATTCAACCCAAATACTAATTATGAACATGGTAACATTTTAAAATTCAAATTATTTCGAAGCAATAATAATAATGCATCAATTTTTTGTTTTCAGACGATGATCAAGAAGCTTCTTCATTGGACTCCGATTCTGATGAATCTGATTCAAACTGCGAAATTGAATAAGAATTATTACAAAGATACCTATTTTCTTAAAAATGTTATTTAAATTTTTATGTACTTCAAAATATTAATTTAAAAACAAAAATATACCCGATTTATTTCGTTCTAAAACTGATGTAATTGTTTCTATCTCAATTTAGTTTTCAGCGTCTTACGGAGGGTTACTGACCGAATAAACGTCTTACACTTGAAATGTGTGTTTGTTTTCATGTCATCTTAGTTGTGTGTAAATACCAGCCTTGCTAAAATGAGGTGAATGGTGTCATTTTTTTTACATAAACACGAGCGTCTTACAGCATGTCATGGAGAGCTAAAACGTCTTACATTGTTATTTTCGTGTATATATTGAATCAATGAAGGATATATTAAAAAATGAGCCTTGCTAAAATGAGGTGAATGGGCACTTATTTTTTACAACTTCAAGCCCTAATTATAAGGCCTAATGGAGGGTACCGGAGTGTAAGACGGACACTTTTATAACTGTCGGGTCTAAATCTTTCTATGAGCAAAGTTTGAGCCTTGCTAAAATGAGGTGAGTAAATCGGTCGTTAGCTCTTGGTCTATTATATGTTCAAGTTTCAAATGATTTTTATTTCATAAAAGTTACAATAATTAGTATATCTTTCATTTTTTTAACATGGCTTACGCCGTCTGTCAGTTGACTATTATTATTAATATTTTTTGTTTAATTGTTTAATACATAAATTGAAACTTTAAAATAGTTCATCTACGATTCGTTTCCTGTAGTTAAGTGCTAGCTTGATGTAATTGTAAAGGGCTTCCCAGTCCATGGCGCCATTTAAAACTCCTATGCTTTCCTCTTCATTGAGGTAGTTTACACCAAGTGTACTCCTTCTTGTTTCCACTAAAACAGGACACTTTCCCAAGAAATGGAACACGTTTTCACGTTCATTTAAATTACAGAGTCCACATGTTACTTCCAAATCATTTCTGTGAGGGATATAGTTCAGGGGAAGTATCTCTCCTCGTGCTTTTAGAACCAGTGACATTAGATCGGTAGGATATTCCTCCCTGAAATAATTGTTTGTTAGCAGGTTATAATTGAGCCTTGCGTATATGCCCCTGTGTAATGAACTTCTGGCTTTTAGTATGTAGTCCTCTCTCTTTCTTTCATCGACTAACGTTATTAGGCTATAGAGTTCGCTTTTCCACGTGTCCATTCTGTCGTTCCGGAGTAGAAGTGTATGTCCACAGTACTCGGCTAGTTCCCTCTAAGACTCTAACCATGATATTTGTTTTTGGATCACAAGCATTGTGATTTTCTTCGGTAGTCTCCTATCGGCCATTGCAATAGTTTTTATAATGTAGTCCACTTGTGTTTTTAGAGTTGATATGAATAAGGCTGGATGACCTGTCTCTAACATTAGTATGTGATTTGCGTACTATTTGATAGCTTTAAACTACTTTTTAAGAAATAACGCAGAAGCTGCTCCACTTCATCGAACTCCTTATGGCCCTTAACTTGAGCTGCATAGCACATGATTCCTTTAGCTGTGGTTTCAAAAATACGATATTTGGATTCGTATTCAACGTCTTTACAATGAACCACGTGGCGTTCAATGCGTATTTAGATTTTGCCAACTTATCGAGCTTGTGGCTTGTCCAGTTCAAATTCCTAGATATCCGCATACCAAGATAGTTGTATTCATTTACAACTTCTATGCTTTGGGCTCCAAACTTCCAGGTCTCAGTGCGGCAGTTTCGGCCTCCACCGTTACGGAAAATCATAATTTTGGACTTGTCTAGGTTAACCTGGAGCCTCCACTTGTTGCAGTACTCAAACAACCTATTGATCATTAGCTGGAGACTAGCAGGCGACTCTGATAGCACCACAATGTCGTCCGCAAACATGAGAACCTTAATTAAAAGATTTGCTGAGACACGAACTCCACCTTGCAAAATCTCTTCTAAGTCATCAATAAATAGGGCAAATAATAGGGGACTCAAATTACATCCCTGCCTCAGACCTATTTCTACTTCGAATTGCTGGGATACTTTGCTTCCAAAAGCGACTGCAGAAGTTGTTGCGCTATAAAGATGCTCCAAAACGTTTACAAACTTTGACGATACTCCTTTATTACACAGCTTCAACATAAGTGCATTCCTGTCTATAGTATCGAAGGCCGACTTGAAATCAACGAAAAATCCGTAGAGTTTTCTTTTGGATCCAATGAAGATTTCAGCTATATTGGTGAGCGAATAGATTTGGTCGATTGTAGAGTAATTCTTTCGAAAACCAGCTTGTGACTCGCTCAGTAAGTTGTTATTTTGCACCCAATCATAGAGCCGTTTGGACAGAAGTTTTGTGAAAATTTTCATTGATGAATTCAATAGTGATATTCCTCTGTAGTTTTCGGCCACTTCCTTGTCACCTTTTTTGAAAATTGGGCAAATTATGGCTTCTTTAAAGTAGTGTGGTAGATATGCTGAATCATACGCTTGGTTTAAGGCTTTTGTTAAAGTTTCAATGAAAATTGGGGTTAGTGTTTTATAGAATTCTTGAGGTATGCCATTTGTTCCTGGGGACTTGTTGCTTTGGAGTTCCTTCAATACAAGTTGCACTTCTTCGCAGGAAAAACTTGAGTCCAATTCTTCGTTCTCATATTAAGGTTTGGCAAATTGGAAAGTTAAAGAAAGACTGTTTTTTGTTAGCGTTTCAAAGTGATTTGCAAGATCGTCGATTTCAATGGGTGGAATGACTAGTTTGTTTTGGTTTTTACTAATTTTCCTAACAATTTTCCAAAACTCCGCAGCGTTTCTGCAATCAGCGAGGTCTTCCGCTAGTTTTCTTGAGTATGTTTGGCGTTTAAGGCTTAGAAGTTCTTTGTATTGCTTATTTACAGCTATATATTGCTCTTTGAAAAAGACATTCTCTGGATAACTTCTTAGTAATTTTAGCCAAGCAAAGGATTTCCTACGAGCTATCATACAGTCTTTATCAAACCACTTTTCGCGGTATTGGATTGTGTAATTTTTCAATTGACATTGCACTGGTATAGAATTCAGGACAGTACTATCCAGCTCCGATAAGCTTAAATGAGATGGTGACGATGATATTGTATTTGGAGAAGAAGAGCATTATGCAAAGAATGTGAGTAGGTTTCAGCAAAAGCATTTTTTCCACCTGAATTTCCTCAGAGAAACTGTTTCTTCTGCTTGGCTCTGGTTTCCATTTAGGTTAACCGTAAGTTGGATTGGGAGGTGATCAGAGTGTATCTCTGATATGACTTCGAAATCGTCCATCATGGTACTCCAGTCTCCTGACACCATTGCATAGTCGATTACTGAGTTTCCTTGTGCTCCTATAAAAGTAAAGTCACCTAATCTGTCTCCTTCCGCAGTACCATTGCAAACACTCAAACCAAAGGAGTTGCATAGATCGATAACTTTTCTGCCTTCTCTCTTAATTGTTAAGTCTTTTGAGCTACGTGTTCTGTTTTCTATTAGCTTATTTTCACTTTCTAAGGCTCCGGTTCGTGCATTGAAATCTCCAATAACCAATAAATTGTTTTTGTCCAAAGTAAATAAACTGTCTTCAAGCTTTGTAAAGTCGCTTTCCCAGCTATTTCCCAGTCTATTATATGTTGTTGCTATTGACAATTTTTTGTGTGGTTATGAAACTCGACAAAGTAGCTATTTAATCAAAGCGATACCGGCCAAATGCAAACCGTAATGCACTTATTTTATAGCGCAGCTTGGGCTCGCTATCATTATATTAAAAAAATTTACACTTTTCTTCAATATTTCAATATTTATTTTCTGTACTCAATCGGTTGCGAGAATCCTTGACGATGTTAATTTACATAAATCCGCTGGTTCATATTGGTATCCCCGCCGTCATTCTGAGGAGGTGTTCTTCTACGCTGGCTAAACCACTGCGTAAGTTTTTCTATCTATCCTATTTCCCGGGAGATGGAATAATACCTTTGGTCAGCCTGTCCCTAAAAAGACCAATCCTCGTTCCATTCCAGTAATCGTCTAATTGCAATAGCGTCCCTTATTTTCAAGGTCATTGAAACAATGATAAGCCGTCAACTATTGAAATATCTTAAAGAACGAAAGCTTTACCCACTGTATGGCTTTGATAATTTGATAGAATATCTCACCGAAAAGTTATACCAACATTGTTTTTTACATTGTTTTTGAAGTAAGATTATTTCACTTGATATTTCAAAACCATGGGCTAGAGTAAGGCATCAACTCTCCTTATAGAAAATTCGTGCTTTTGACATCGAATTGGATCTTCTTCGACGTACTACTACCTATCTTTCGGATCGTTGTATACAAATTATATTGGATGGTTTTAAACCTGTTACCCACTTTATATAAATACTGGTGTGCCGCAGGACTCTATTTTGTCTCAGACACTCTTTCTTATCTTCATAAATGATCTCTTGTTTGAAGCCTCTTATCCAATTTATTGTTTTGCTTACAACTCTATTCTCAGATTCTCATATTCGTTCCCAATTTCACGACCCCGCTCTTAAAATGTGGAACTGGAACGGTTGTGTCTGACTAATTCATTAGTTCGGACCTTTGTGCTATTATTTCATAGGGAAAAATTTTTCATGTACAAATCAATCCCTTAATGACCTAATTCTGTCTAATGTCCTCTACCGCTATCCATGAATGGTGCCTGCATCCAAGAAACTGACATAGCTGTAGGTATATGTGATAGGCATGTCTGCTAACGAAGATCACCTTTGGAACGATCACATATACTTGAAGTCGCCAAAAATGTTGCTGATATTAAAATGATGCAAGGGAATTTTGCATCCTTTACAAGGATACAATTTATAAAACCTACACACACTGCTCTAGCGAATTATTCAGTTGCATTCCTCCGGTAAACAATTTAACCGCAACACCCACCGGGCAAGAGCAAGGAATGTACATCAGTTCAGTTTTTCCTTCAGCCCCATTTTAGTCGCACAGTTGAGTACAGAGATTCATATCTTAGTCCCCAACCCGGATGTGGAATGCTTTACCTGACTCATTTTTCCCAATGCATTACGCTGCATAGAAATATAAAAATAGTGTGGCTCGTCATGTCCTTTCTAATCGTTTCTTTCTTTCTTAACGCCTGCACTGTGTGTTTCAACATTATAAGCGTAGTCACAAGTCACAACCCCTTAAAATATGCGCCGGAAATTATAAAAAAAATTTAATTCTCTTTTTATTCATATACCAGTTTTCTTGTTTGATTTATTTCACTTGTGCAAGTTTTGTTTTTTGTAAAAATCTACATCTTCCATTAGCCCCTCGCTCTATTTCCTAGCCCGGTCAATTAAACAGCGCCGTATGTGGTTTCGAACAACGCATGAAAACATGACAGGCGGTATTTTGTCATAGCGCATTTCTCACAACTACACCTTGTGAGAGAATGAAAGGGACCTACAATTTTTTGCTAATTCTAAATGGTTTATAGAGAAAGAGCTTTTCATGGCAGTGAATTTACTGCTGACAGAGGACTTGCCAATTCTTCGGGAAAGGCGATACCTGTGCAAAATGTTTGTTTTGTGTTGGGATTCGAACAACGAACCTCCCGCTTAACAGGCAGATAGATATGAGCTTACCATTACGGCACGGGCACCACATAAATTTATGTGATAGCTTACTACGTTGAGCCCGATGATGGTGATGCTTACAAGGTAGAGATCAGAGTTTATAGGTATTGTTTGCTTGTGCTTGAAATTCCTCCTCAGTAATTCTTACGAACGTAGGAGTACATAAATCTCGTGAGCTTTTATCGAAAGCAGTTCGATGAACTCAAATTTAACTTTACTTTCATTCTTGTAATGACAGTTAAAAGAAGATTCAAAAATGATTCTCCAATGATTCGAAAGTAGAATACAGTTTAAAAATTTGGGCTCCTGCTTTGAACTTTATCAAGCAGATCCAGTGATGTTTAAGGGGCACCCGATCAAACATGAGAGTCCGAGTTAGTTTCATTGAGGCAAGTTCTTTTCATGGAGAATGGCATGGGGGCATACTTAGCTGAACCGACAAAACAAAGTATTGAATTCTACTCGACAAAGCCGGATTTAGTAAAGGGCAATCGGGGTTACAGTTCCTATTAGGTTTGCTCGTTGAAGAACTAAAATTGCCATGTGGTCGCCACAAAGCATTTTTTGATAAACCTTAACTGCCTTGAATGCCAAAGGTTTGCCTCAACTCGCCCTGAAGTTGCCCTAGCTTTTTGCTGGGGTGAGTTCAGTTTTTTTTTTTTATAATTTAAGCGCACTTCAAGGGGTTGTGGAATGTAATGTTGGAAAACACAGTGCGGGTGAAATGAAAGTAATGAACAGGGCTTTCAAATGGCATGTATTTTTGTTCAAATGAGACAGGGATGTATATGGTGATTTTATGGTTTAACTTTTTTTGAGGACTGAAAACCCAGGTTCTATTTGACCGGGTCAACCCTGGATAAAGTTCAACGAACGAGCCTATTGTTAGAAAATTAAACCTGCAGTGACAATAGGCGTAGCGAAACTCAAATCATTTAATTGGAGTCTTTGAACCTCATTGTTTACCATGATTTATTTAAATCCCAAATAACTTCTTTTGTAATTGTTCAATCTCTCTCTCAAATCAAACGATGATCCTTCTCGCACGACTTACTTCAGTCTGTTCGTAGCGTAGATGAGATAAATCCAAAAATAACCTGAGCCAAGTGTTTCATAGTGAAAAATTTTTAAATTTCATTTGCAGTTGGTTGACCTACTCTCTATTGGCCTTTGAATGCCTTCAGAACAAGAATGAACTATCATCTACCATGTTTTTTGTTTGGAAAATGAATTTAGCAAAAATACTCTTCCCTTAGTCCCATTTTCACATTTCATTTTCTTTCACACAGCAAAGAATCGTAAATATTTTTAATATAAACTACTCAAATTGAAAAAGTGTGCGATCCTCTTGCATATCCTTTTAACTATAGCAACACAAACGTCAGCCTCGAAAAGCAAAAAAAAAAAAACACAGGGTAACTAACAAAGCAACATAATTAAATATGAAAACGAGGAATTTCTTTTATTTCAATATTAACTTTCTGAAGTGCGCCCGCTTATCCTTTGTCTCTCTTTGTGCTAAAGCCAGTATCGCAACGTTCCATCCTGCCTGTGACTAACAACATCCAGCTGGAAAATGTACCTGAAGCCTGAGATTCAGCCCATATCTCGACTGACGATGACTATGACGCGGTGCGGTGGGAGTCAAGGCAAAGAATTGCTTCCTCTGACACACTTGAAAAACTGAGTAGGTATACTGATGGGTGCTGACTGGTGATGGGGAGTTGTCCTATGGGCTATGATGGCGCACCAGGTATACGTGCGACACACAGTTTGGAATGTACCAACAACCATTTGAAGCGCACGACAAGGATGAAGTTGACACGTGCCTCCCGGTGGTTCAACATCAATTTATCTCCATGCTGTCTATTTTGTCCTGCTTCGCAACGTCATGAAGTCGATGGGTGCACATCACGTGAAACAATATTAAAATATTCTCTTAGAATCGGTGTGTCCAGTACACTTGTGTATGTGTTGGTTAGTTTGATTGCGTAACCCGTATCCTCGGATTCGGAAGGATGCAATGTTCCAATTTTGTACCTGTGGTCACATGCACATCCTTCAAAAAAGAAATGGCTTGACGGATGAACGGATGACGGTGGCGGTGGGTTGTCCTCGGCGTGTGTTATGAATCTGTACCAGAGCATACTTCAGGTGTTGTCACGGTGACAGCGATTGAGTTTTTGAATATACTTGCATATGAATGTACCGTAAAACGCCAGGTTGTGTATATTTCACTTTGGTCGAAAGTCGAAAACAATCTGTTAACCGATGCTCTTTGTGCTGGGGTTAGCGGGAACGTTGAATTTAATCAACCAGAACCAATATTTTATCGTATGTGCAACTGAGAACGACTGCTTCTAGGGCTCTTGCTACGCGAATATCAAAAATTCGAGTGGAATTCAGTGTATTTTGTGTGCGGCATTCTTTGCGATAGTTAATTTGAATATTGTATTATTTTGATTTTTGAAAACATTCTTCGCAAATTAAGCTCCTGTTTGTGCTTAGAGATTTTGCAAAAATGGTCGCTTGGTTGGTGCAAATACTTCAGCTGTTCAAGTTACTTTATTTTGTTTTTGCGTATTTCATATTTTAGCTGAAAGAAATGGAAATTGTGAGTGTTATTTAGATTTTGCAGGTTTATTTTTGTGGAATTCATGCGATTTGCTTTGAATTAGGTCGATCACCTAGTGTGAAGCAGACTAGTGGGAGAGTTGTGTTCCGTTTAGAGCACAATTCTCGACGTATTGAAAGCCAAGTTAGTTGTCAAGCAAACCGTGGTGTTATATAATAAAGACACTTGGATGAACTTTGTTCAACAATTTTTCAATATATAGCTGATAAGTTATTTTGAAAGCTGCAGCGGGTGTACGTTACCGACGCAAAAGAAGAAAGGAGGAAACGACAAGTGATTTTTTTCGTACAGTTTAGTTTATTATAGTTGGTAAATAGATAAAACCTTTGCAGGGACAACAAAAAGAAGAGAGAAATTCCAATTGTATGCTTTTTTTATCAATAAACATTAGAGTGACCATCGATCTTCCAAAAGACCATAATATGATCAGCCCTTACAGATTTTTAGGTATCTAACATTTTGGATAGGATTTGATGGCACCGATACTAACTCAAGGTTTAGAAAAACCTCTTTTTGCTCTGAATCACGATTTTAACTAGCTCTAATTCCGTAACAGCAAATCCTTTGCTTACTATTTATGTTGCAAAATTAAGATTGTTGTATGTAAGTGATATTGTTAAAAACAAAAATTATGTGAATTCGGTGTTACAAGTATTTTTACCTACTTACTTAGGTGGCCATTACAGTTCGGGGTGAACCTGGACCTCAACCAACATCCTTCTGTAACGACTTCGATTTCGGGCGAGCTCCCTCCAGTTTTGCACTCCAAGTCGGGTGAGGTCTTCATCCACTTGATTGCACCACTTAAGACGAGGTCTTCCCCATCCGCGATTTCCCTGCAATGTGCTTTCGAAAACCCGACGAGCCGGAGCGTTTGGGTCCATCCGCTCTACATGGCCCAACCATCGTAGCCTCGAGATGCGTTAGCTTCTGGCTATGCCCATGTCGCGGTACAGCTCATACAGCTCGTTGTTGTATCTTCTTCTCCATACATTGCCCTCGCATACCGAACCAAAGATCATTCGGAGAATTTTTCTTTCGAAACGACCAAGGATTTCCTCATCCGCTTTCGATAAGGTCCATGCTTCCGCGCCGTAAAGCAGGACTGGGATGATTAAGGTCCTATACAAGGTTACCTGGGTTTTTCTGGAGAGGGTTTTGTTTCTCAATTGCCTTCTTAACCCAAAGAAGCAACGGTTGGCAAGTGTTATTCTCCGTTTCATCTTCGCACTGATGTTGTTTTCCGTGTCTATAGCGGATCCTAGGTAGACGAAGTCCTGTACTACCTCGAAGTTATGTCTGTCTATTGTGACGTTTTGTCCATTTCGTCGATGTTCAGTGTCCTTTTTTGATGACAGCATACTTCGTTTTGCCTTCATTAACCATCAAACCCATTTTTGCCGCTTCTGTTTCAATACTCGCAAAAAGTGAGATCACGCTTTTTTCTTCCCATTACGTCAATATCGTCTGCGTAAGTGAGTAATTGTACAGACTTTTGAAGGATTGTTCCTCTTGTGTTGACGTTTCTTACAATCTTTTCAAGTATGATGTTGAAGAAATCGCATGACAGTTTGTCGCCTTGCCTAAAACCTTTTTCGACATCAAAGGTCTCGGTGAGTTCTTTACCGACCTTGACGGAACAGCGTGAATTCTCCAAAGTCATCCTGCATAGCCGTACGAGTTTTGCAGTCTAAAACCACATTGATAAGGACCTATCAAGTTGTTGACGTGGGGTTTCAGACGTTCACATATTACAGCAGACAAGATCTTATAAGCGACGTTAAGGAGGCTTATCCCTCTGTAATTGGCGCAATTGTGAGGGTCTCCCTTCTTTAGGATCGGGCATACGATACTGAGGTTCCATTCATGGGCATGCTTTCTTCCGACCATATCATGCAGATCAGCTGGTGCATGCTCCTTTCCAACTGGTCTGCAGCTGCCTTGAAGAGTTCGGCATCAAGGCCATCTGCACCTGCAGTCTTTTTTGATTTAAGTTTCGATATGACAAGCTTAACTTCTTCCACGTCGGGAGGACGGTATTCTTGATCATCGTCCAAGCTGAATGGGGCAATCTGCCTGACAGCGGAATTTGTGTCCTCATCGCCGTTAAGCAGTCTGCAGAAATGATCTTTCCAGATCCTCAGTAGCGACTGTGACTCTATAACTATGTTTTCCTGCTGGTCCTTACAGGCTTGAGTTCGGGGTTTGCCACCCTGGCAGGATCTTTTTACCTTTTGGTAAAACTTCCGAATCTCGTTCCTGTCATGGCACCTCTCAATTTTCTCAAACGAGCGCTTCTCATGCTGCTTCTTTTTCTTTCTGAGAATTCGGTGTTCTTCCCTTCTTTTCTCCTTGTAAATTTCGTTATACCGATCGTAAGCGGCCCTCGTTCGTTTTTGCGTCAGCATTTGTCGAGCATTTTTTTTTGTTTGGCTGCATTTGCCTGCCAGAAACCCAGAACCTCAGAGGCAGCGGTTCTGATGGCTTCTTGGCATTGCTGCCACTGGTCTTCAATGCTTAATGCCGACGGCATAGGATTCAAGGATAATTGAAGGGACACTCGATTGGAAAAGGCATTGGCAATCTCTTGCGATTGTAGCTTTCCGACGTCATATCTCTTCACAGCGTTGCGTTGGTTCGTGCAGTTCGTGAACAAGATATCCTCATTCGTACCTTGGCTACAACAAGGTAGTGGTCCGAGTCAAAGTTGGCCCCTCGGAAAGTTCGGACATCTAACAAACTGGAAGAGTGCCTTGCTTCGATCGCAACATGGTCAATTTGATTGACGGTTGATTGATCTGGAGATCGCCATGTACCTTTATGAATTTTGAGATGCAAGTTACAAGTATACTGCAGCACTGAATTCACATCGAATTTGTTTTTAAATATTATCACTAAAACTCTACAATCCTTTTGGTTTCCAAAAAGCTTCGGCGTCGCTGATATGAACTAATGAACTTGAAAATTCGCGCAAATTTTAAATTTTCAGAACACAAACCCATACTCCCCTTCCCAATTTTTTTTCTACTTCGCTTTTAGCGTCCTCTTCTGTACTTAAGGCGGCGGCTGCAGATTATTTTTTAAGTTCATCACTTATATCATAAAATTGAATTAAGTAAAAACACTTCTTTTACACATACAGGCGAATTTCTTACTATTACTTTATCTTATGCTCAAAAACATAACATTTGATTAAAAAAACATTTGAATACATCAGACCTTCACACTATGAATGATAAGCGTGGGAGTATCCTAGATGTCATTGAGCCGATAATCCTTTAAGTCATACCGCAAAGAACTGCAAGCGCAGATGACAAAAAAAAAACCACGCACCTTGTTACCAAACGAATGTGTGTATCTGTACAGTCTCGAGCAATATTGTTAGTGCTATTTGGCTCTATGACACTTCTCAAAGTGTCATTATACCAAACGCTAATGTTTGGTCCATTTTGCAAAAGAGTCATTGTGCCAAATTTCTTCATTTCGCAACAATGTCGCTTGGCACAATGTCACGGCACCGTTTTGCCCTCTAAGTCGGTTGAGGTCTTCTTCCACTTGATTGCGCCAGAAGGGGTCTTCCCCTTCCGCGATTTTCCTAGAATGTGTTTTCGAAAACCCGTCGAGCTGGATCCTTGATGTCCATCCGCTCTTCAAGTCACAGCCATCGTAGTTTCGCGATGAGTACGCTTCTACCTATGTCAATGTCGCGGTATCGTATAACTCATACAGCTCATTGTTGTATGTTTTTCTTCACACATTGTTTTCGTATACCGGACCAATGATCGTTCGGAGTATTTTTCTTTCAAAACGGTTAAGATTTTCCTCATCTGCTTTGGTCCATGTTTCCGGGCCTAACACGTTTAAGTGTTCGACAAAAGAGAAGTGCCCCGTTGCAACGCCAATAAGCTTTCTACATTCTTTTCTGCTACGGGATGCAGTCTTCTTCTTTTGCAGAAATGTTGCAGTCTTCTTATCAACATTGTTGAGCGTACGTTTGGTTTGTCTGCATCCAATGGAGGCATGCCATCTACGGTTGTGCTCGTGACAGATCCAATCGTTGGTTGGAGCCCTCACTGAGGACTCTGGCAGACATAGCCTCGCAAGTTAATTGGCTATCTCATTTCCATTTATGCCGTAATGGCCGGGAGCTCAAACAAGCCTCAAAGAATTTAGTCTTCCGACCGCTCTTGCATTCCTGAATCATTTTCGAAGTAGTTAGAGGGTTAAGAAGGGCCGTAAGCACAGCTTTGCAGTCGCTGCAAACACAGATACTTCTCCCCATCCAGCCATTGTTCATAACGTAGCTTATAGCCATTTGGAGAGCATACACCTCCGCTTGGAAGACGGATGCGTATGAGCCTTAAGAGGCGTGCAGTCGTATGTCATCGTTCTCCCCCAAAGACTCCAGAACTATCACCGGTTTTGGAACCATCTGTGAAGATTCGGTATCTTTCGTATCTCAGATTCTAGAGTGGACCAGGTCTGAACCGAAGGAAAGTTGACTGTGTATTTTTGACGCAGTTTGAGCCTTGGGATCATCGTGTCCGACGCCATAGACACCATCGATTGAATAAAACGACGAAAAATCAGTTTTGACAACGAGTTTTTTGTATTTCATTCATCATAAACATCAAATGGTTTCATAAAATGAGGAATGAATGTCAAACAAAAAATTAGGATTCATGTAATTCTACAAATATGGTTTCGTTTTGAAGAACCTTGGTTTTCCTTTCAAATTTCAATTCTTAAAAATTGTCCATCTCCTTTAACTTTCGCCATGTTTTTCAACTCAAATAGACTGTTGCCTACACCATTTGCGTTGTCAACTCTTCACGAATGCTACATAAATCACTTTTCACAAAGTCGACATGATATCGTCTCCAATAAAAATGCTCCTAACATTCTTCAAAACAAAAAGAAGAAGTAAAAAATCCAACCATCTCTAGGATCTTTGCCAACATTCATGGCAAATATCTAAATAGATCTATATTTATAGGACACGTTTAAGTGGAAAGCAATGTATGAGGCGGGGTATACTTTGAAATTCTGTCATTTCAGATTTCCCAAAGAGGGACCACACCACCTCCTCTCCATATATACTTTAACAAAGCCCAGTGAAAAACACCATCAGCATAAATGAAATGGTTGGTTATGTTGGTGCGGTTGGTTTTGCTGCAATTGTGAGTTACCCAACGAACGCGCCAAAGTTCATTCGGCCTAAAGATTTCTCATGGCTTTTGGCTTCACAAGTCACAACATCTTCCACAAAATTGGAAGGAGAGAGTACTCTAAACGTGCACTGCTTTTTGTGCTTGGCAATGTGGCTCGCAAATCCTTTTGCCTCTCTAGTGTAGCGAAATTCGCGAAATAATCTCTTCCATAAATCAAGTTGGTTGGGTTCTTTGGGAGTCTGCACTCGTATATGGATTGTGCGAATGGGGATATGACAAAAATTGGAGATGCTGCTTCTTCAGGGGATTATTGGATGAAGCTAAGCAAACCAATAAAACAACTTAAACAAACGTGCAATCGCATCACAAATTGTTTTCAAAATTTTATCGATTTCGTTTTAAACAAAAACAACTTGACAAAATAAGAAATAAGTTGGAAGGGATGTGTGTTGTAAGTTTACGCCTTATTTTGAGCTTAATCTCACTCGTGTTTTCAATTGAAGCCACAGACTACAAAATGATGAGAAAAATACTGTTCAAAGGATCTTTGTTAACTTATAGTTGAATTGTCCACAAAAGCCACAAGTCACACTGCCACATTTGTGACCTGCTGATGAGAAACGCATCACCGTTTGAGTGTTTAGTGGAAGTTATGAAAAATTACAGTGAATTTTCTATACAACACCTCTTAAAGCCTGGTCTTGGTCAAGCATAGCGTCCTTCCACCTTATTCGCGCTCTGGCTCGAATTGCCTCGAATTGAAGCAGGATGTTGTCTTGCACTCCTGCGTTCTTGTTAATGTTTTCTGCGTTTTTGATGAGAGATTATATTGATTCGCCTATATGTTTTTGTTCTTAGATCCTAGAATATTAGATTCCCTGAGGTTGTTTTAATGTTGAGGCAGCCATAGCTTTGGTCATCTATTCATGGTAGATGACCAAAGCTATTTTGGTATCTAGTCATCTTTTTCCCTTGCTCGCTTGGGGATGATTGATTTCTATACTTTTGTGCATACTGCATAAACAAATTGTTAATATCATTTTTGTTTTATTAACAAAATGGTCGAAAGGAAGTAGCTTCTCTAAATTAGTGTATCCCACCTTATCGCTAATAAAAACACAAAATTTTAAATTGCTGATGAAAACTGTTGTCATCGGATCTGTCGGAGAGAAAAGGTTAAAGTTGGGCTTCTCGTGTAGAAAGGTCGTCATAATTATACGGTACCAATGGGTCATTTCTCTTAAAAAAAATGGACATTCCAACGATATTGAATTGTATACGGCAAGGCAAGAGACGCAACACGCAACTGATTCAATGCATGGGTCTAAATGGATATACGGAAGGAAAGATTTGCTACCGGATGCTTAAAAAACAACGACTAAGAATGCTGTAAAGAAGAGACGAATGGCTATACAGACTACTTTTGGAAGCATGTTCCTCACTTGTATCGTATATTGCTTATGCTGTTCACATTATGGGTGTGGGTTTTAATTGGCAACACTGTTTCTAATAACTGCGAATATAACAAATAAAGCTTTCTAAAATTCTTTTTAGAGATTTGGTTTTTAAATTGGCAACACTATTTTTACTGATTGTAAGTTCGATCAATGGCGGTATATTTGTCTTCGCTACGTTTTGCCATTTCAGATCAAACAGACTCAATTCCAAACTAAGCTTTATTATAGCTATTATTTCCGATGAACCCCAGTACAGCCATCAGAGATGCCACCTCTGAAGTGCTGGGTTTCACACGGCCATCAAAACGAAACCCCTGGTTTGACGACGAATGACGGCAAGCACATGCAGCTAAACAGGAAGCATAACAAAGCGGCGCTGCACAAATAGCCTAGAACTGCTTACGAGCTCTACAAGCAGAAGAGGAGACACGAACACTGGCTTCTCAGACGAAAAAAGAAAGAGCATGAGAAGCGCGCGATCGAGGAGATAGAAGGGTGCCACAGCAGGAATGAGGTTCGGAAGTTTTACGTAAAAACAACAGCCTCGGGCTATAAGCCTTGAGCCGAAGCCTGCAAAAACGATCAAGGGAACATCGTGGTGGAACCGCAGTCAATGCTGAGGATATGGAAAGACCACTTCTCCAAGCTCTATAACGGCGATGATGAACCCAATTCCGCTGTTAGAGAGATAGAACCATTCGATTTAGGCGACGTAGACCAACGATTCCGCCAACCCGACCTGAACGAAGTGAAGACAGCAGTATCCAAGCTAAAGTCCAACAAAGCTGCTGGAGCTGATGACCACACTGCCGAATTGTTTAAAGCGGCAGGCGATGACCTGGTCAGGAGTATGCACCAGCTCATTTGTGAATTATGGTCGGAAAAAAGCATGCCTGATGAATGAACCTCAGCATTGTTTCCGCGGTCCTCAAGAAAGGAGACCCTCTGAACTGCGCCAACTAGATAGGGAACAGTCTTCTTAACATCGCGTACAAGATCCTCTCTGCCGTATTGTGTGAGCGTCTGAAGCCATTCGTAAACAACCTATGATAGGTCCTTATCAGTGTGACTTTAGACCTGTCCACCATAAACCAAATCTTCATACTACGGCAGATCTTGGATGTCAATGGCGCGTTTATGAGCATTGAGACGGAAGCGAAGAAGATGGGTTTAGTGGTCAATGAGGGCAAGACCAAGTATATGCTGTCATCAAGAAAGGACACCCAACACCGACGTCTTGGACAGAGCGTCACGATAGTCAGCTATAACTTTGAGGTAGTTAAGGACTTTGTCTACCTAGGCGCCGCTATTAATTCAGACAATGACACCAGCGCTGAAATCAATCGAAGAATAACTCTTGCCTATCGCTGTTTCTTCGGACTAAGAAGGCAATTGAGTAGTAAAGTCCTCTCTCGAGCAACTAAAGTGTCCCTGTATAAGACACTTATCATCCCGGTTCTTATATGTAGAGCGAATGGACACCAACGCTCCGGCCCGGAAAGTCTTCGAGTTCAATCCCGAGGGACGGCGCAGTAGAGGAAGACCGCGACTCAGGTGGCGCACGCAAGTAGGAGAGGACCTCAACCAACTTGGCGTGCAAAACTGGCTAGGGACCGAGCTGGCTGGAGAAGCATGTTGGTTGAGGCCCTTGTCCGACCCGGACTGTAACGCCACCTTAAGTAAGTAAGTAAGATGAACCCCACCATTTGCCCCACCAGTTGCTCAAAAAAAGTGGACGAAAAATAGGCTTTCCGATTAGGCTTCATTGGCTTTTGGCATGGATTTTTTCAATCGCACCCGTGATCTATAAGTAACACAATATTACAACGGGAAACTGGAACGAAATTCTACGAATTATAATTTATGGTTGAGATTTGAGCACCGAGACAAATTTTGCGTAAAAGCGTATTGGCTTTTGACAAGAAAAAGATCCATATTCTATACGGAAGCTGCAAAGTAAAAAAAAAAAAAACAAAGTAAAATATTTTATTTCCTGGTGGATATTGGAGGAAAATACAAACCTATACAGGAAATTTGGTCTCTGTAAATAATCATAATAATCATAATCATAATAATAATAGAGAAGTAAGCAGATTCGCTAGTAACAAGAGAATGGGAAAAACCCGAATTGGAGCTATGTACATAGTTCCGAAAATTTAACAAAAAATGTTCGCTGTCCCTTACGCAAAATGGGGGCTTTGCTTAAAAGCAATGAACAGTTGGCTCCCCTCTCAAAAAAAAATCATCCACTCATGTTCTTTTGGATACCACCGTTCTTTAATTTGACTAACATCAACGTATTCAAAAGTCATTTGTCATCTGTCGTCTGTCGTCTGTCGTCTGTCGTATGTCGTCTGTCGTCTGTCGTCTGTCGTCTGTCGTCTGTCGTCTGTCTTCTGTCGTCTGTCGTCTGTCGTCTGTCGTCTGTCGTCTGTCGTCTGTCGTCTGTCGTCTGTCGTCTGTCGTCTGTCGTCTGTCGTCTGTCGTCTGTCGTCTGTCGTCTGTCGTCTGTCGTCTGTCGTCTGTCGTCTGTCGTCTGTCGTCTGTCGTCTGTCGTCTGTCGTCTGTCGTCTGTCGTCTGTCGTTTGTCGTCTGTCGTCTGTTGTCTGTCGTCTGTCGTCTGTCGTCTGTCGTCTGTCGTCTGTCGTCTGTCGTCTGTCGTCTGTCGTCTGTCGTCTGTCATCTGTCGTCTGTCGTCTGTCGTCTGTCGTCTGTCGTCTGTCGTCTTTCGTCTGTCGTCTGTCGTCTGTCGTCTGTCCTCTGTCCTCTGTCCTCTGTCCTCTGTCCTCTGTCCTCTGTCCTCTGTCCTCTGTCCTCTGTCCTCTGTCCTCTGTCCAAAAAAAAAAAAAGAGTCATCAACGTGCTTTTAATGCCTTGAGAATTCTCATTTGGTGTATTCCTCATTTTCTACCGCATTCTTAGTAAACGGTGACAAAGAATGTTGGAAATAAGAGGAAACCATTGTATACGAAACTATAGTAAAACCATGGCGGGGAAAGCGCTGGTATCGCCCCCTGTCGTCCCCATTAAACGTACTACCTTCTCAATCGGAAAAAGTTAATCGTAGAACCCTGCCAACATGCTGCCAATACCTACATCATATATTATTGTTTTTTGCTAGGGCAGCTTTGCTTCGTAAATGTGTTAGCAATATAAAAGCGTGATTTGCTTTTTAATTCTAAATGATAAAAAGTTTGTTGTTTTGCATTTGACGTGTCATGACATTGTTTGAAAATCATTTAAACAAATTTAATAATTATTGATGAAAATACCATCCACAACCAATAAAGCATTCACGAAAATACCATCCACATACCTAAGTGAACAACCACAGCTAAATTTTTTGAACCGATAAATCCTTTAATGGGGACGACAGGGGGCGATACCAGCGCTTTCCCCGCTGCTTTATACAATGCTCTGCGATGGATAGCACTTAAGACTTAGCCAAAAATACCGGGGAATCCCCAAATGGTAAGATCAGTAAAACGTCTAATTTTTTTTTAACCCGTCTTCAGTTTTGCTGATGAACTATTACAAGTTTTCCTTGTCTTTGAATGGCCACTTCAATATTCTAGTCTAACATCTAAAGTGAGACTTCTCCTTGTCAATAATAATTTTTTTTTAAGTTATCGGTGTAATCTGGATGCGTTCTGGGCCTTATTTTATAAATGTAAAAAATATTAAAAAACAACAAAAAATTTTATCCAGGAGTTGAAACTAGATTTTAAAAAGTCATAAAGACATGGACGATATGGAGATCCATTGACCTCAACTCCAAAAATTTGCGTTTCGCCCAGGTCAATGTTGTGAATTTTATAAGTGTCGGTACAATCTGACCAAAAATTTGCCTCTTAGAAGGGTACGACAGCATCTAACTGATGAGTCCGCTCTCGTACCTGGGCGAAACGCTAATTTTTGGAGTTGAGGTCAATGGATCTCCATATCCTCCATGTCTTTATGACTTTTTAAAATCTTATTTTAAAAGCAATGTTCCGTTCTTACTAACATCTGAGCAAAATTCTCATGTCTACTCTCATTGAGTGCCGAATATGTTGTTTAATTTCGAAAAGTCATCGGTGAATAAGTGAATTCGTTTTTTCTTGAAGTGGATATTTGGATTTCTGATTTCTTCATAATCTTATTGAAGAGACTTTTGATCAAAATTTCCACCTCGGTTTTTTCTTCTTTTTCGAATATGTATTTTTTTTTTTAAGTTTTCTCTACCTTTAAAATGTGTTTTAGACTAACTCTAAGCCTTATTGTAGCTAAACAAACACATAAATACACAGCCATAAGTACATCCTTTGAATATCCTACGACGCGCACTGTATCATGTCTCAGTCCTGCCAGAAAATTATTCGAAATTCCGTTTTTAATTAAATGATAGATTGCCCCGAACCTTGAATCGTAATCAGTCAAAATTTATGACAACAAACCAGAGAGTCAACTTAATGTCTAATTGAGGCGCAGTAGCGAGAGTTGTGGCGGTTGCGAATAACGCCAACACAACCATCACTAGCGATGGCTACAAAGGAAATACCGTGATGGTGGTCGCATCAGGCTCCTAGCTCCAACAGATATAATTAACAGGACATTGTTTATATCTCGAGAGGTTCATCTGATGGTCCTGATGAAGGGGGAGAGTTTGGGTTTGATGTAAAGAAAATCATCACATTCAGCTAAACCACAGTACCTATACATGTACCATCGTTGGAAAAATATTCGAAACATTCCGCCATCATCAAAGGAATTAACAATTTCCGATTCGGCGACTGCTCCCTTAATCCTTGAATCAGTGCGTATAGAGACAAGAATTCAAATTTGTCATGAACTGAAATTGCATGTTTTGGTGTCTTTTTGAAGTTACTCTGTTGAATGGATTCTTTGGCGAGTTTATGTTGTTTTGTGCTTGTGTATTGGCAAACGACAAGCTCTGAGGTGATTTTTCTTATTTTTCTTGTGGCCCAAAAAGAGAGAGTTTCAGGATGTGCTTATGCTTAGTTGGGCTGTACTCTCCCACCAACTTTTTATAGTGCACTTTCATGTACACATTATTCTTGCTTAGAAAAGTTGTATCATTTTGGTCGTCCTTGTGATTTGTGAAGTATGTTCTTGTTCTCCGCTGTCGTGTGATTTTTTTGTTTAACTTTTCTTAGCCGATGAATTGACTGTAGTTACTTTGAACTCAAAAAATAGGTTACATTGTTAGACTTTGAGGGCTTGACAGATGGACACTGCCTTTGGGATAAATGCTTTACACTTACACTTACACTTACACCACTTGAATCTTGGTATGAGTTTCTTACATGCGGTTTTATAGTGAAATTAACATACAAGTTTGATATCTATAGGCAATATAAAGTCTTTGGCACGTAAGTTTCTGTTAGTTTTATCAAGGAAATCGTCCTAATTAGTAATTTTTTTAAATGAGAATGGCATCAGGTGGAAGTAAGAATAATTTATATTTTTATTATTCTTCCTGTAGCTAGAAGCAGAAGGTATACCTAAACCTATGCATATGTTATGTATATATTATATATATTGTGAAAGTATCGGTGACGACATGTCGACATTCAATGACAAGTTGTAAATACACCAATCCAATTGCCTGATTCGTTTAATTTATTTGATTTTTCATAAAACAAAAAACAATCAATCGCTTTCGATGAGGTTATTTTATTGTACCCTTCTGCGAGCAATCAAGAAGTGGAAGTCACACACAAACACACAAATACTGCGCACGACATTGAAAAACCAGCAGTAGCATTTTTGTGATAATTAATTAACCTAACAAATTTATATATTCAAACCAAATATTTATGATTCGAAAAAGAAATAAAAAATAATTGTCAAAATTTCCAAAATATCTCACTCCTGTGTTACACGTTAATTTTTTCATCTCTTGGTCGTTTTTTTTTGTGTTAATTGGTAAGACTCGTCTTTGATTATGGCGGGGAGTAATGTTCTTTGATGGTGAAATGCTCCTCAACCAAGCAGTTGAAATGGATGTTTGTCAAAAAATAGAAAAAGAGAAAAAACTAACTCTGCTCCTTGGTTACCAGAAGTGTTATTGTAATTGAATATCGTAAATTCTATATTTGAGGTTTTTTTTGGATTAAAATTGATCCAGTGTCCTTCAAAAATAATATTTATAAGCTGTTAAAAATTTATGAAGTATGAATTTTCGATAGCTGAAAAAGTGGCTGTGAATGAGACAATTCATGTGAATCCCGGCGGACCTAATTCTTGTTTGCCCGCCAAGATTTATCTTTTTTCGAAAGCCCACCTCAAAAGTCTGATTGATCCAGTCGACTGTACCTAAAAATACTTTCAAACTATACAAAGATACTTTTCCCTAGCTGTGTATACAGGGTGTCCCGTAATTCGTTTTACATACTTTGGGATATGATTCTTGGTCATATTCTAAGAAAAAAATTGTTATATAGTAAAGTCCGTTTCTCAAGTTTGACATCACTTTTTGACAATTTAAAAAAGGCTAACTTTGGTGTACCCTGACCTGTGTTAAATTCGATATCTCTGTCAATACTGATGATAGAGACCTAATCTTAGACTCAATTTTTTGTAGAAATAACAACCTTTAAGACTGCATTTAAATTAGGCTTCCATAGGTTTAGGGTTGCCAGATTTTCATTTTAAGTGGTGTTCAAATTTTCTTCCCAAAACAAAGTTTTGAATTTGAGGTCATTTTTTTGGAGAAAAGGCCTGATAAACATAGAGTTTCTTTATTTTTTACAGATGAACAAAACAATAATAAAGAAAAAACTCATAATTAAGTTAACTCAAAAACCCATACATTTTATGATACTAAGAAAAATACGAAATGGGAAAAATTAAAAAAAAAATAAAAAAAAGTTCTTGCTTTGAGGTTTGTTTGAATAAAACAATAATATGATCACTTTTAGTAGTTTTTTTATGTATTTAATACAAATACAATTATAACAAGTGCTCAAAGCCCCACCCTTCGTTTTAAATCCATGCCAGAGCCCGTTTTTGGATTTCATTGTGGGTGTTTGCTTTAAATTTGGGGTATGAATGTTCAATAGGTAAATAAGTCGTATAAAAGAATAAGAAAACAAATTTGTTCATTAGTTTGTCAAATTAAGTCACGATTGCAGTTTGATCAGAGAGTTTTTTGAAATGCTTTCATTTACGAGAAAAGAATACGCAGACATTTTTTTTCTTATATGAGTTTTTAAATGGAAATTGAAGAAAAGCACAACAAAGGATACCAGGAACTTTATACTAACTGAAAATCTGGCAACCCTTAGCCTATAGGAGTCAAATTTAAATACAGTTTCAAAGATTACAAGACTACAAGTAAGACAAGAGTTATCGACAGCAAACACCCACAATGAAATCCAAAAACGGGCTCTGGCATGGATTCAAAACGAAGGATGGGGCTTTGAGCACTTCTTATAATTGTATTTGTATTAAAAACATAAAAAAACTACTAAAAATGATCATATTATTGTTTTATTCAAACAAACCTCAAAGCAAGAACTTTTTTTTATTTTTTTTTAAATTTTTCCCATTTCGTATTTTTCTTAGTATCATAAAATGTATGGGTTTTTGAGCTAACTTAATGCTGAGTTTTTTCTTTATTACTGTTTTGTTCATCTGTAAAAAATAAAGAAACTCTATGTCCTTTTCTCCAAAAAAATGACCTCAAAGTCGGGAAGAAAATTTGAACACCACTTAAAATGAAAATCTGGCAACCCTAAACCTATGGAAGCCTAATTTAAATGCAGTCTTAAAGGTTGTTATTTCTACAAAAAATTGAGTCTAAGATTAGGTCTCTATCATCAGTATTGACAGAGATATCGAATTTAACACAGGTCAGGGTACACCAAAGTTAGCCTTTTTTAAATTGTCAAAAAGTGATGTCAAACTTGAGAAACGGACTTTACTATAGAACAATTTTTTTCTTAGAATATGACCAAGAATCATATCCCAAAGTATGTAAAACGAATTACGGGACACCCTGTATATAAGATCAATAACTTTGGAGTTTGCCCAAATGCAAGCTAACGCATATTCATTCATTGTTGCCATGCAGCACGTTTGTTTTTTTTTTTTTTTGCAGCGTAACAATCTGTAAATTATTTGAACGGTTTCCTTTGAAGATTTATGTTTGTCGAGATAAATAAAAGGTTTGTTATTTGGTATTTTTTGCTTGTGTTCCTTCATATCAAAGCATTGCTGTCCACGAATGACTTTTGAAGAAATAAAATGGGTGTGAAAAAAAAAACAATCAATAATCAATATGACGAGATTTTTTTTCTCGCCTTGTGGGCGGTAAATCTAACAAAACAGAACAAAAGTGTTTTTGCATTCCGTTCACTTTTTTGGAGTAATGTATTGGGCAATCTTTTTCAAAACCAGATCGTCCCGCGACCGAGCTCAGTTGATGGCAGTTAACTCATCTGCCATATACTTTGGGATGTGATTCTTGATCATATTCTAAGAAAAAATTGCTTTGTAATAAAGTCCGCTTTTGAGTTTTGACATCACTTTTCCACGATTTAAAAAAAGCTAACTCTGGTGTACCTTGTTAACTAACGGCCGATTTCTCTGTCAGTAGGTACTGATGGTGGAAATTTCACTTTGAACTTTATTTTTTATCAGACGTACAAGTCTTTAATTTTTGAATGAACTATTTGATAGTTTTGTACAAATGTGACTGAATATAAAAGCTGTGTACGACAGTACTTTACTTATTAGGGTACTATCGTCCATTCTGGAGTTGAGTCCACTTAATCTCCAGTACCAAAAAAGCGACCACAAATGTTTGAAGCTCTTTTCTTTTTGCTAATTTATTTATTATATCTTCTATATACATACGTAAATGGATGTAAGGACTCCTAAATTACCCAACGGATTTATAGTTTAGTCCAAGTTCCTGGCAAGGGTTGATCCCCATATTTCCACGGTAACGGGATTGGGAACAGAAACTTTGAGACTACTGGACAAATTTAATTCAATTCAGTGGTGATTGACTCCCCGTTACATTTGCCGTGGGAATATGGTAAATGAAATATTGTCGATGCTACTCTGGAGTAAAATACCACTCTAACGGTAAAAGAATTTTTGAAACCGGTTCATTTATTTTCTAAGACTCCGGTTTTGTTCTCGTTTTCGTCCCTTTCCCGTAGAGAAAGGGGACAAAACGATGTCTTAATCATTTCTCAGACTGTATACATTCGTATTACATTACACAATATTTTTCAAATCGGCTTGGTAGTTTTGCAGCCTATTCAATACAAACTCTAAATTCTCGTTTACCTTCCCGTTTTCGTTCCAAAAGAATTATAGATATGAAATATAGACAATGTTACTTTCTAGACTCTAGGCCATCTCCGTCCTAAGTTTATTTCAAATCGGATCGGAAGTTTTTGAGACTACTGAATACAAACAAACAAAATCTCTTCTCTTTATAATAGTGTAAAGATTGACTTATTTAAAAAAAAACATATTGAAACTCAATCAATCCGCTTACATAACCACCAAAAATAAGAGCCGTGTTTTATTATCACACCGGATCGGATCAGGACAAGAAAACAGCTTGAATCGTCATATTTTTTTTTATTATTTCAAGTTGGTAGCTGTGTGAAATTCGTTCCTTCAAAGATGATATTTCAAAGTCCAGTTCAGATTCTTCTTGACCTTAAAATATAATCAAATTTGGGAAGGGAAACATTATTAGAGGGTAAATAATATGCAAGAGATTTGATTACATATTGATATTAGTATAATCAAATTTGATGAATGCAATACGAAAACAATTTAATTTAAAGATTGCTTACAATTTATTTGTGTTCTTTTCCATTTTGCCTGCAGCCATCACGATTTCAATTACTTTATTTCTAGCTTAAAGCGGAGTTGCTGTACCAACATTTTTTTCAATGGTTATTTTTTCTTTTTCTTTTTTTTTTTATAAAATAATATCCATTGATTTTGTCAAAAACACATTTGATACACTTATTCATTTTTATTTCACGAATCTATGTTTTTTTTGTAAAACCTTCTCATTATTTTATGGGTTAAGGGTTAGGTATATGAAAAGTAAGTAAATGTCAAGCTTATCGCTTTCTATCTAAAATATATTTAATTTCAGACAGATAAAATTGTTAATGTGGTAATACTGTTGCTATAGGAAATAGTGGGAAAGATACCAACCTTTTCATTAGAAAATTTCCTCTTAAAAAAGAACTAGTTTTTGGATCACAAAGCTAGATCCAACGGCAAAGCAGGATATAGCTTTGTTGCTTTAATACAAGTTGCAAGTAAATCAATGGTCCGATCTGGCTCATTGTGATAGTAAAAAACATGTCTAATATCTTTAAAAGCCAATACTTTGATCTTTAATAAAAATTTTAGTTTAGTCAGCCTAAAATAAAAATTTTGAAGAAACACCAATTTTTTTTTCTTTTACTAAAACTTTGTTGCACTTTTTTCCCGTCAAAACAAATTACAACCGAATCCACAACTTGGATTATAGCAAACTAATATATTAATTAATCGCAACGAATGATTAATTAATTATTTATAACACAAAAATTTAAATATGCACACCGATGTGCCGCGGCGATGTTGATCGAATTTAATTTTAGGATGAACTGTCAAATGACAGCTGGGTGGATTTTAAAGGAAAAAGAGTGCAACAGGTACACTGAACCAAATTTGGTAGTGATATTGATGAAAATGTAGGTAGAATTTAAGAAAGGGTGATCAATATACGGTCAATGAAAACTATGTGTCAACTTGACGAATTAATTGTCAATTTTTCGTAAAACTGATGAATCTATGAAATTTTGTCAAACTGAATAAAATTCATCATATAATTTTAAAAACTAAGTAGACAAAGATTTTTCAATTTGAATAAGTATGTTGTTGAATTGAAAAAATATTCTTCACTTTCACAAATTTTTTTCTTCAAATTGACAGTTGTTCTTCATTTTCACACTCACCTTTCTTCCTTTTGACATAAAAAAATTGTGAAATCCACAAATCTTGTTTTGCGTGTTGATGAAATATTCTTCATTTTGAATCATTGTATTTAAAAAACTTACGATTTTTCCTCATTTCACATCAATTTTTTTCTTGAAGTGAAGAAATTTCTTCGAAGTATGGCAAACCTTTTTCTTCACTTTCATGAAATATTCTTCAGTTTTTCAAACCATTCGCGTTTTTTTCATTTCCAAAACAGAATCTTATTTTAACATCCCATAGTCAAAGCAAAAATTCTCAAGCTTAATACATCTTCTTCAAGATTGCTTACCATTCTTTAGTTTAATAACACAAAATATCAAATCACTTATTTTATGAATCTGTAAGAATCATTTTAATTTTATTTTCAAATATTTGTTTACAAATGTATGTAGGTAACAGCTCAAAACGTAACATTTTCTTTTCACTTAAATAAGATTCTTCCGGTCCGGTCAGTGATACTAAGACTCAACGGTAGGCCATCCAGCTTAGGTTTTTGATTGAGCTCTATTGCCGCAGTGAAATCAGGAAAGAGTGACCTGAAATACAATAGAGCACATTTTAAAAGCGTTTATATGTATAGTTTTTTCATCGAAAATATACATAAATTATTTTTAAAACCAAAAAAGTATGGACTATTTTTTAGTTTATTGCAAATTATTTTTTATTTATTTTTCAAGTCGGATTTATTTAATAGGTTCTTGAATAATATTTGTACTTACTTATTGATGGGTAGTTATTAAACAGCTACATTTCTTCTTTTCATTTTTCTGGAATATTTTCACTTTTAAGACTAAGAAAATTTTGATGTTAAAACTTTCAGCACTGAAATAACTATGACCACTTGCTTTCTTTAACAACCCAACTTTCAAACAATTTATTCATATTAGAAAAAAAATTGTCAATTTGAGGAAAACGTTTTCCTGGAAAGAAAGAAAATTTTGTCAAAGTGAAGAAACGTTTCTTACATTTCATGAATTTTTTTCGGTATAAAAGAAACTGTATATTTAGGTTATGCGGTCGGGAGTTAAAATTACAAAATTTTTGTCAATTTGAAGAAACTCACATTTACACATTATTTCACTCAAGTAGACTATTTGACTTTCGTCATTGTGACAACCATTCTTCGATTTGAATAACATACTGAGAGCTGAGAACAATTGAAGAAAGTTTTTTGATTTTGAATATTTAAATCTTCAATAGTATGAAATATGTTATGAAAATTTGTTAATTTGAATAATTGATTCTTCAAAGATTGACAAAATATTTTCTTCAATATCACCTACGACATTTGGTTCAGTGTAGCAAGATAATATGCTGCCAATGCCAGCTGCTCAGCAAGGGGTGGTCCGTAGGTAGTTTTATTAGTTATTATAATTATAGAAGGATTGATACGAACAGGAATAAATGATAAATAATGTTCTATCAAAACACAAGTAGGGTGTTTCACAAAATAAAGGGCGCCAGGAAATTTTTGTTTGGAATTTCCAAACCAACTTTAGCACTGAAAATGATCTTCAAATGGAATAATAACAACGCGATTGATTTCCAAAAGGAATAAAATATGTTTTATTCAGGAAACCTTTACGGGTATAGGTAGAAAACCTGAAATTTTTTCATAAACAAATTGGTGTACAAAGTATGCAAAGTCTGGCAAAGGTATGATATTTTAAATGTTTATGATATATAATTTAAATGGTATGATATTTAATGATCGAAGATGGGTTTTACCCAGGTTAAAATGCAAACAACAAAGTATGTGCACAATGCACCCGCAAACAAACGACTCTTTGGGAATTTTCCCGAACAGACAAAAAGGTTAAATGGAGGTCGCGCGTCCTGCAATCTCAGGATAAATTACGAAAGGCGAAGGGTAACCGATATGCAATATGACTCAATAGTCAAAACAAAACAAAACAAAATCACTACTAACACTTTTCCACTTTTATAGGAAAATACTTAGCTTTTTCTGCTGACGAATCCTGACTGAATTTTCTTTCTTTTCTTTCTTCAATCATGATGTATTCAAAAGCTCTGAGCTTATTGATAACATGGGGTCGTTTAGTTTGTACCCTGTCAATACAACAACCCCAACTCACTTTACCAGCAACAGTAGTACTCTATTAGATATGTTTTTTGTTAGCCATTCCTCAAAAGTTCTTTTCTATGATCAGCTTTCCGCTCCTTGTTTTTCACGACACGATTTACTATATCTAACATTTGAATGCTCACCTTTGATTTCACCATCCAGTTACAGCTATAGAGATTTCCGTAATCTAAACAGGGTTCGATTAGAGGCAGATCTAAATCTTATTGAATGGTACCAATTATATAACATACACGCTGTTGACGACAAAGTTCTTTTCTTTCAAAATAGTATCAATCATCTTTTTAACATTCATGTCCCACTAATAACAAGGCAATGCAATAAGAAAAACCAATTCTGGTTCTTTATAAAACGGAAGATCAGCGAACTTGATATTGCATATAGGCGTTGGAAAAATTGTAGAATTGAAGCCTTATATAATGAATATAAAGTGTTGAGAAATAGGGTTGTCACAATAATCCGCGAAGCCAAACGGAGGTTTTACGACCCAAAACTAAACCCTTCCTTATCTAGAGGTAAACTGTGGAAAAATTTGAGAGATATTGGTATAGGCAATCAAATCAATAGTAGAGTTAATTCTATCGATCCTAATGATCTAAATAAGAATTTTGTTGCCATTAATGCTAATGGCTTTGAGACGTCCTACTCTGATCATATGAACGAAATACATGATCAACAAAGTTTCGTTGGTTTTAATGTCTCATTTGTTAATGATGCGGATGTTTTAGAAAGTATTCTTGCCATCAAATCAAACTCTATTGGAACTGATGATATTCATCCGAAGTTTCTTAAAATAATTCTACCCTATGTTCTCAAATTTATAACCCATATTTTTAACAGCATTATTATGACATCTACTTTCCCTTCTCATTGGAAACTAACCAAAGTTATACCAGTCCCGAAAAGTAATAGTACTGATGATGTTCGCCCTATAGCCATTTTACCGTTCCTTTCAAAGGCTCTGGAAAGAATAATTAATCTTCAAATCAGGAACTTTTTAAGTTACAATAAGTTAATATGTGTCAATCAATCTGGCTTTAGGCCTAAGCACAGCTGTACTACTGCTTTGATTGATGTTGTGGAAAACATCAGAAAGCAATTAGATAACGACAAAATAACTATTTTAACACTTTTAGACTTCTCAAAAGCGTTTGACTCTGTAAATCATGAAATACTGTGCAATAAACTTAAAAGTCAGTTCAACTTCTCTCTAACAACAACAAAACTCATCCATTCCTACTTAACTGAAAGGTCCCAAGCTGTTTTTGTGAACAATTCTTTGTCTTCTTTTCTTCCTCTACAGCGAGGTGTTCCCCAAGGATCAATTTTAGGGCCTTTACTATTTTCACTCTACATTAATGATCTTCCATCATATCCGCAGAATAGTTCAGTGCATATTTACGCAGACGACGACGTTCAATTATGCTACAGCTTTGCTTTAGGAATGCTTGAAAATAGTATTTGTGAAGTCAATGAGGATTTTTAACAAATCGTCATCTGGTCGCGCCTTAATGATCTTTACTTGAATCCAAACAAATCGAAATGCTTGGTCATATCCCGAACTTTAACTGATACCTCCTATTTTCCACCAATATATTTGAATAACACAGTTATTGAGTTCGTTGATTCTGCTCAAAACCTTGGGCTGACGTTTAATAAAACACTCAGTTGGAATAACCATATACGGTCAATGCTTAGAAGAATTTATGGTGGACTTCGAATGCTTTGGACAATCTTCCATATTACTCCTTTAGCAACGCGTCTAATATTGGCTAAAACATTATTGGTTCCTCTTATGCTCCTCTGTTGTGAAATCTTTAGTAATTGTGACTCAGAACACAAGAGAAAGCTTAATGTTGCTTACAACAGTATTGCTCGATATATATATAGGTTAAAAAAATATGATCACATTTCAAGTTTTTCAAAATCAATACATGGCATTTCTCTTGATAACTTATTTAAACTCAGAACATTAACCTTGCTTCACAATATAATGCAATCTCATCAACCTGAATATTTGTTTAACAAGCTTACTTTTTCACAATCAGAAAGATCTTGCACCCTTGTTCCAGTACGTTGTTCTTTTTTGGTGTCTGAACGTCAGTTTTATCCGTATTCTATTCGTTTATGGAATTCCCTACCACGATCTATAAAAATATTAAGTAGCCCGAGCTTATTTCAGAAAATGCTAAAAGAATTTTTATCCTAAAAACACATTTTTGACGGTGAATTTGTGGGTGGAGTTGATGATGATGATGATGATGAAAACGGTGATGTTGTTCTTAAAATCTGTTTTTTTTTTTTATTTTTTTTTTTATTTGTTTCTAATACAGCAGTATTTCTTATTAATGATTTATTATATTATTGTATAGCACATTTTTTTTAAATATAGTACCTTGTACTGAAATTTACTCTAGTTTATAAGATATTGTATCTTACTGAGTTAAATTATGTAATTGAATAAATACAAATACAAATACAAATATTTCAAATTTGCGCTACTTGCAAAATTTCAGCACTCGATTATAAAATTTCCGAATAATTTCTCAATCTTCAAAACTCTTTGGCACAGTGTCCTTTTTAGAGGTCAACCAAGAAGTGCCATCTTCTTCCACTGGCTCAATGAAGGGGTACCTATTCGGGTTGCTTTTCCAAAATGCTTTGAAGTACACCACTAGCTGATGGACTAGGGTTGCTTTGTACTCTGCCAGCACTTGAAGCCACAACAAAAGGAGGGGGTAAATATGGGAAAAGGAAGAAAAAGTAAAGGTCTAACTTGTTGTGGTAAAATATACCGCAACAACTTTTTCAAAATTTTGCCTTAGTAAGGATCACTTTTTTTTCTATAAACAATTTTCCTATCAATTATAACTCAAACCCAAAAAACCAAACAAGAAAATCTTTCTTAGTTTTCGAGATTTTAAAATAAAATTAAAGCTAATTTATCTTCCAAAATGCTCGTGGAGTAATGGTTACCATGTCTACCTGTTACGCGGGTGGTTTGAATCACAACAGAAACCAACGGACGGATATCACCTTTCGACGGATATAACTCTTCGTGAGGAATTGCAAGTCCTCCTTTCGGAAACGGCAGCAAATTGTAGGTTTCCCTCACAAGGAATAGATGTAAGAAATGCACTAGGCTCCTGGGCTCTTCGCTCTGTTGCGGGGATTGTTGATTGATAAAACTTTGAGAATTGATTAATCAAAAATTATTCGCCAAATCAACTTCAACTAAAATGTTGTTTAAAAATCAAAGTCAATCAGCTTTTGAAAATACGATAATATGTTTCTACCGTGCGTGGCTTGATTGATTTCTTATAATTTCTCTTTAAAATAAAGTAATTTTTTTTATAAAATCGCCCCTCTCGCCTAGACGGAAGGAGAAAGACCCCTTCCTATATAATTTTTTTTTTGTCTTGACCCAATCTATCCGTCCTGGGCAAGCATAAATGAAGTTTTTGATCGTGTACTGATGGCATTATGCGTTCGACAAATCCACTTTAGAGGAATATCTTTTCTACCACACCGGAAAAACCACATTAGTTCTACTTGTTCTATCTACTCCCCACTTTATGAACATCGTGTCATCTTGTCTGCCTTTTAACATTAGAAAAACATTTGGCAAGAACCAAAGCCTTTACTTTACGGACCACAATTTCCGTTTATATAGCTACATTGCTTTAGTATCACATCATATGATCTATTTGTGTTACACGAATTCAGCTGAGTACCAAGTTACCGACATTTTACTTTATTTTCACATTTCAAACTGGTTTTGAGATCCGAAAATTAACTTGGATTTGTAAAATCAGCCTCCGATGAGAGATGCGGTTATATGTGTGAGTTTTTCCCTCCCTTGTTATTTTTTTTTCTCAATGAATTTAACTGAGCTATCTACAAACACGTTTCATAACATATCAATAAAAGTGTGTGTTTGTTTATAGTCGTGTTGAGCCAGCAGACAACCCTGTTCTTATTTTATATAATCATAGACCACCCAAACCGTGTAAAAATTCATTTTATATGGTTGGAATCATTACAATTTTAATAAATGAATGACTTTCGAGGGCAAAATTTCTCTTGTTTTCAAACTAATATGAATCTGAGTCAAAAAGAAAAGAAATATGTATTTAAAAATGTTTTTGAAAATATAAGTCTTGGTTCTGCGCATGAACGGATTTCAAATCTTCCAGTTTCAGTCGACGCCATCTAGGTAAGAAGACACACTCCATCAACCGGATATTCGAATTTCGATTGAAAGTTTTTTGGTTTGTGTATCGGCTGGAAAGGATTGCTATCAAATTGTACTTCATTTTCGAGCTCCTAGATGGTACATACAAACGCAAGAGAGAATTAGTCAAATTTACTGCAAATATTGAGGAGGACTTCCTTTTCCGTTTTCTACTTTTTCAAATTAATTCAAAAACAGATGTAATTGAGAATGCTCTCATTTTACTATGCGGGGTACTGGAAGGGATTTCTTGAATGTAAATTATAAATAACAGGGTGTGGTGTAGGGATCTGGAATGGCAACCGAAGTGCGGTTTCTTTATTTAGATAAACCAATCAATCTTATGCGAAGAAGAATATAATTTTCATTAGGAAACTTGACGAGGTTGGGTCTTATTTTACTTGACTGGCAAGTTACGCATCCACAAAGTTATGTCGCTTTCCATTGGTTTCACTCGGGGAAGCATTCATTTTAGAAACCAATGGAACACCCAAAATAATTTCTGTTCAGTTCAACGTAATTGCCTTTGTGTGAGTGAAACACCTATGGCTCTCAAGGAATATTCTTTGAAGAAAATTTTCTTTTTTACATTTGAGTACATGTGTTAGTGCTTCTTGAGTCGATTCTCTCTTCAATTCTAGAATCGGCTGTCACTCCTCAGATTCATGAGAAGCGATCTTTTTGCACCAATGGAACGGTTTGAGAATGCTTCTGGACGCTCCTGGACGGTTGTTTTCGTCCAATGGAAAGCGACATTAGTTTAAATTCAAACATGGCTTTACGAGAAAGTGAGCAGCGCAATCCTGTTTGGTTTTGGGTGGTGTTTGACTTTTTAATAGCGCCTTCTTTTGTTTTTTGATGCATTTTGATTGCGTTCTCTTTTATATCAAGAAAAAATTTAAGAACTTCATTTGTTACTCATATACGTTTGAAGTTATATAGAGTAGTAAATATTCGTTGGCAGTTTTGAAGAAAGCGTTTTTTTTTTCTTATATTTTGCTTGTTTGGTCTTAGAAAAAAGTGGTTAAATTTATAGGAGGGTATAAATTTAACCACTTTTTTCTAAGACCAAACTAAACTTTGGTTTAAAATGTTGTAAGGTCGGGATATGTTGGGAGATAATGCAGCATATCCCACTTATTTTACAAACAGAGACATTAAAATATAGTATCGACGCGTACCGTCGCTAATACAAAAAGAAACCCAAATTTTTCTTCACAAATTTGATCACATAATTTTTATGTATGCAAGTGAAGACAATGTATATATAAGAAAATACTTGGTGCCTAATTAGAAAACAAGAAAAACATATACAGTAGTACAATGAGAAAAGGTTTCCCAATCGAAACAGTTTTGAAATTTGGTACGTTTAATAAAGGACATTTTAGATAGATTGTTAAAAAGTCGCTTTGAACCTATAGGAGACCTTTCTGACGAAAAACATGTCCTTCTGCTTCTGACGGTTTTTTGTCTTTGGCTCGGAAACTCTTAGTTTAATTATTCCTCAACAATAAAGCTCTTGCAATTTTCCTGGGACGATTGGCAAAAGCTCAAACAGAAGAAAGTTGCTGTCTGGTTTGAGTGCTCCAATTAGTATGTAAGGACGTTAAACGGGTTGAACTGTTGTCTGTTTAAACTTAATGAATTTTATTTTTGTGAAACTATATTTTGAAGTTGCATATTATCTTATCTACATCTGTTAAAATACATTTAAAAAGTGAGAAACTGAAGTTATATTGTGACAACTTTCAATTTTACTCAAAGGGTGATTTTTTAAGCGCAGCATTTTTTTAAAAGTCAAATGAAACACCAAAATTTGGATCATATATATTTTCTTTGGAATGGATGAATTAAATGGAAAAAATAATTTCATAAAAACGTTGCTCGCGGCTAGGTTGCCTTTCAAAGGGTCCGTTCGGAACGATCTATTTTGAGTAATTTTTTCGAACATTCCGGGTTGTATTCTCCGAATTTCGCGTGTTGTGTTGTCCTGTAAGGCTTCAATCGTGCTCGGCTTGTCCACATTGACAAACGACCTTTAATAACCCCACAAGAAATAATAAAAAGTCGTTAAATCGCATGATCTTAGCGGCCAACTCCCAGGGCTCTTTTGAGAGATAAGTTGCTCACCAAATGCATCCTTCAACATGGCAATTGTTTTACGAGTTATGTTGCTCAGTCCTGATGAAACCACATGTCAACATGATCAACTCTGCCAACTGGGCCAAAAGAATTCGCGTATCATGGCTCGATATCGTTCAACAAAATATGGTTTTTTTTTTTTTTTTTAATACAAATTTTCGATAAAATAGCGGACTTTCATTTAGCCCATTCACGAAAATTTAGAAGTTGTGGCAGATCATTCGACTTCAATTCTTGTAAAAGCTAAATTTCATTGGCTTTTCCAATTCGACACGTAAAATATGTTCCATGTGGTTGAGTAACACTTGCCCAATTGCTGAGAACGTCGACGAATTGACATTTCACGATCCTCATTAACACTAATGGACACTACGACTGCAATATTCCCGTTGGAACGCACTGTAATCATGCGAGCCGATGGTTTAATGTCCAACAAAGTAAATTTGGTGCGAAATTCGTTGATGACATTACGAATTGTTTTTCCACGGGTATCGCATTTCGCGAGAAATTGTCAAGTACGCCGTTAGCCAATTCATTGCAATGAAAAGAAACTGTAGGTCCCCTCCATTTCATCACAAGACATGGTTGTGAGAAATTCGGTAGGCCCTGGGGCTCCTCGCTATGTTGCGCCACCCTATTTATTTATTTTAGCACGAATTGTTGATTCACCGGGTGAATTAAAACGACCATAATATGGTCGTAACAAACGATGCCCAATTTTTACAGAGCACCAATGTTGATAGTAAATTTCAACAATTTGCAATCGTTGCTCGTTTGTACGTTTAACCACAATAAAAAAAAAAGTATACTGAAAATTTTTCACTCTGACAGATGACGTTTGGGCGTTTGGGCGTCATTACCACCAGTGAAGCCAACCTGCAAAACTGAGCTCTCAAAAAATCCCCCTCCCTTTATTTAGTCGTTTTTATTTTCAATAGTCAAAATATTCGGCAAACTCTTAGTTCTAAAATAAAAAAACAATTTAAAAATTAATTCAGCGATTCATTAACGTTTTGATCGAATCCAAATACTTATTTATTTTTCAAAATTTGGGCAAAATAAGAATGGGGCCATATCATATCTACAGATTCCATTCAAAACCCAAACCCTAAAAATGTCGTTGGGATATCGGGATATGTCGCTTAAACGTTTAAAGAATATGATTTGGTTGTTCTTTTTGGAAATATATTGCTTCCGTTGGAACCTAAGTTTAGACAAAAAAACTGGGTTAAAATGTATTTGAATATAAAAGGACCTTAATTTGCCATACCCGCAATACATGGACTCAACTAATTTAAAATTTTAATTTTACTTTGCAGATCCTTTGTAATGTTAAAAATGCTTGGAGCTTCCATAAAACAACCATAAGCTGTCATTGTTCAGCGAGTGCTTTGATTTGGTAAGTACACGTGCAACTATGTGTTTCTATTTACATCATTTATGTCATTAGCAGTAAAAAAGAAACCTCCACTAGAATAAGAAAACTCCTAAATATCAACTGTCGAACAAACAACCATCCATCCCTTGACTAAATACACACAACAAACCAATTTATGGAATTAAACCTATAATTTGTGATTTCCTTTCTTGTGTCGTGCAGTTGAGATGTATATTTCGTTACATTTTGGTTATTGTAACAACTACCTACCCGCTGTGAAAATAATTGAGGGTCGATTGAGTAACTCAATTGAAAAAATCTTTAAAATTGAAATATTTTTTTTTAAGTCAGGATATCCTGATGACGGCAGGATATACAAGAGCAGAAACCCGAGGGTTATTCTGAATGGTTGGGTGGTGCGGCTATGCATTTGCGACAGGAATATCAGCAAACCTTTTTCGTCCTCCAAACTGAGACAGACAAGAAAAAAGAAAAGAAAAAAAAAACAAAGAAACTTCTCTCTCATTTTAGAAACATTTCTTAAGAATGTTATCTGATCATGAGTCGTTATACCAAGCTCTTGATATGAGTATTGTGTTATGTTTCGTTTTTAACGCCTTCACATCCATATACCGGGGCATGTGCGACCTGAAAAACATATCTGTGACAATGGGCGGATTAGTGGCTTTACAGCAAACAGTAGCAGCTATACAGGATATCTTTACCTATTTCCTTTGTTGTGGTGACATTTTCTTCGACGCATATGTGGAAATTGGACTTTCTCACATTCATTTTCTGAAAAAGGATGTTTGCTGGGAACAATATGCTCACCCATTAGACAGAGATTAGGCGGATTACCGATTGTTAAGTGAACAACGTGCTAAAATCATAACAACGACAATGGGAATGTGGTTTATGAAGAAATGTAGGGCCATGTCTTTTGTGTGAGGAGTTTCTTTCTTGTCGATTAGATCGCTGACGCAGCAGGATAACATAATAAAGTTGTTCAAATATTTCAGTTGCCGCATGGCAGATCCTCAAGTTCAATCGAGATCAGCACCCAAAGGACGAGTAAAGTCGAAGACAATTTCTAACACTTGACACTTTTTCTCTTTCGCGAGGAGTGTCCTTTAAATTTCCCCCCAAAAACTGCTCATCAGTTTTTGTTCGTTTACATTGCAAATGACTACGCTAGAAATTTTGTGAGTAAATCTCAGGCTTGAAACAACTCGGACAATCGTTTAGCCGCAATTGAATCAGAATTAATGTACAAATTAATGTGCAATTGCATTTTATGTCCGTTGCGTATGTACGAGTATATTGAGTGCATTTGTTCGTTTTGTGTGCACCACAGAGAGTGCACACTAATTACGGACAGTTATTGAAGAATGTTATCCAAAAAAGGTGTCCTCTCCCATTCTAAACATCATTGCACTTTATAGAATGGCATCGGCATCGATATAAAACTGCATCAGTGATGTAGCTACACCTACTCACAACAAATGTGTGTGTGTTTGCTTGTTTGTTTGTTTGGCATGCTGCATTTCTCATTCGAGCGTTAGACATGGCATCGGTCAGCATGTGGCTTTCTATAGATTCTCCAATCAGCACAGTTTTGTCGTTGGTAGTTCGATTGGAACTTTAATTGGAAACTGTAATTGTCTATTCTGGATTTGAAAATTGAGATCAACGAATGAATTCTATGCCGTTGGATTTGTTTTGGTTTAGGCTTTGTCGTATAGGAGTGTAGATGGGATAAAACTATACCAACAGTGTGTAGCTGTGTAGGTACTGTGTATGCCAGTTCAGCTGGCCCGTTTATTCCAAGCAAAACTACTCAATAAAGTTTTGGTTTTATTCGTAAATAGTTTTGGGATTTTATTTACTTTAACCAAAATAAGGTTCGGATTTAGAGTAGTCATAGGTATAGTAAATTTGGATATAACTACTCTTTTGTGTCCAAGGAATTTCATAGAGAGCAAAGTGCCGGACAACTTGGAACAAAGTTCATGAACTGATTATGATGTTCGTTATAGATGAAAATAATATTTTGGATGACTTCTTCGTGGAAAGTGATGCTGGAAAAGAACGCTTGGTCCTGGAAGCTTTCAAAACGAGATCCGTCCATCTTACTTAATATCAATTTCTTGTTTTCCCAATTTTTTCTCGTATGCTTGGTTATGGTTAGATTGATAAAATCTGTGGACTTAAATTTCTGTTTATTGTGCTCAAAAAAAAAAGCGACGCACAATGCTATTTCATTTGCGATATCCGCAGCTCGTACAGGTACACCTTGTGTATAAGGCGCAAAAGGGGGCGCATTTTGCCACTTTGCAGCTACCACCTAAAGTAGAGGTTGAAAACTAGCTCAGCTAAGATAGAACTCAATGGTTTTAAGTTAGCAGTGACAAACAGAAAAGAGCGAAGAAGATTTGTAGATAGATGTCACAATATAAAAAACAAACTTCCGCATCACTCAAAGATTACTTGATTGCTATAGAAGAATACTACGAAGGACTTTTTTGTGAACTTTTCTTGAAGTACGAAAAGCAACATAAATACAGAGCCAATGCGTTGGAGAATGGAATAAAGGATCAAGTTTTTCATTTCGAAAGAAGAATCTTCTCAGCGGTAATTTACAACCAAATTTTACTTAAGCTCCCGACAGTTCAAGAAACTAGTAGAGCGGTTAATAACTCCAAAAAAGGATTGTTCTAGATGAGTTTAGAAAAGAGATGTTTAATTCTCATATGCAAGTCCGTTAAGGTGACAGACAGACGTCCCTGCCAAGCCTGGGGTAGGCTACTTTCTTCTGAAGTAATCCCTAAAAGGGAGATCCAATCTGAAGACCGTTGAGTGGAACAATTAGTTGCAGGATGTGTGAAATAATCATCCTTTTCGATGTGGCAGTTAAGTCAGCAACAGATACAATCCAAAAGATGATGCTTCTAATGGAAGAACTACAAGATTCCTTGGAGGATTTGTGTTTAATGATGAACTTCCAAAAGCACTCGATCGACAGCGAATATTTTCTTGAAGATTATGTACGGATGATCGAGGATATGTGCGAAGAAGTAATATAAAAGTTAAAAGACGTTCAGCTGGAGTCACTGAAGAGCTCCAAGTCACAGTATAGGTGTGCACCATGGTAGCGTCTTTAGTCCTATGTTATTTATTCCATTACTTCACTACATACTGGAATGTAAAGCACTTGTAACAAAAGTACATCAGTTTATTTCAAATCCTTTCAGTAAACGTTTGACGTGATACTCAATTTTTAATGCAATGAAATGTGTGCTTCCCCAAATATATGTAGGTGGTATTCTATGATCGATAGTGTAGCTACTTTGTAATGACGACATCAATCATCGGATAAGCGCAGGATGAAGTGCCGGGAAACCTTTGTTTTCTTCTGAGACCAAACATACAACAGGGGCCTGTAGCACAAAGCTACAAGTCTACAAACCAAGAGCCGCTTGTATCTATGATTATGTCCATTACACATGTAGAAAATCGAACAATCTTGTAGCTTTGTGTCACAGAAATTTCTTACACTTGTCATAATTCGCTTGTTCCTATTAAAAGCACTTGTAGTTTTGTGTTACAGACCCCAGCTCTGACATACGGTTTACATTGTTGATCAGTATAACAGAAGTGAAAGTCAACTGACAATGTGATGATACGAGTGCAAAGCTGCTTCATAGAAGAACTACCAACCACAATCCGTGAAAGTATTCACGCCAAACATACCATCTTGGAGTTGCAGAAGGTGAAACAGAGATTGAGTAAACTCCGTCAAAAGAACCTTGTCATGCAATATTTCGACAAGATCCCGATGGAAAAAGAAGAAAAGCGAAGACACTGTCGCTATGAATGACATGTCTCATATTTGATCTTTACAGTATTTTATCGCTGAAAGAAAACCAGAACCTCCTGATGAGTTGTTGGCGTTTCTTCTACTAGTCTTTTATGCCTGCTAGATTGTTGGAGGGACACGCGATTTTAAAATGTTTGCCATTTCTTACGATTGTGGCTTTTCGACGCCGCAGTGCTAGTTCGTGTGGGTCGTGAACAGGATATCCTCATTCATATCTCGGCTATACAACACGGTAGTGGTCCGATCCAATTTTGGCCCTTTGGAAACTTCGGATACGCAAAAACTAGATGAATTTCTTGCGTCCATCGCAACACAGACAATCTGGTTGACGTCTGATTAAACACCATACAAAATATGTAAATAAGATGGCACCACAAAGCAAAAAAGGCTTTGGGGCCTACAATGATCTAAAATTTAATGCCGATTCCGAACGGGAAAGTTAGAAGGCGTTTTTCGAGGCAGTGTGAGGACTTGACTCATTAGCAACAGGTGATACCCTTGAAAAACATTGTTTTCTCCCATCACTGAACAGGCTCCACGGATCACCAGGTATCTTTACAAATTATGAGATGAGATAATCGATGAGCCCCTCAGCAAAACCGATTGACTTGAGTACCTACTTTTTCAAATGTTTTTTGGTACAGGCTTTCAAGGATGTCCTCATTTTCTAGTTTTGCGTTAAAGTCGCCAATGATAATCTTCCCATAATGTCTCAAACATTGCTTACATGTTCTTCGCTTAGGTCGTAGAATTTTTGTCTTTTTGGTAGAAACATGTGATATATTTTGAGCAACTCTTACCCAATGCGAAGTCTGATAAGGCAAACAAATATGCAGCTGTAAGAATGCCATACATTCATCAGTTGCAACAATTACACATATAACTTTTTTCTGTCAGAGGTTTTTAAAACACTAATTGGAGCACTCAGGCCTAAATATCGGTCCATTATTCGTTCAAATGCAACCTTCTTTTCTTTTAGCTTTCCAGATGCTCAGAGAAAGCGATAAAAAACTGCCATGATAAGTAGCCTAAGTTACCACCTCTTACCAAGTCTCCGCCGATTGTCTGTGTCTGTAACCTAATTTCTGAAAATGCAAGACATTCATATATGTTCCGTGGTGGCATCATCTTCGCTTCACATCGAAAGAGTGTGGTATTACTTGAGCATAACACGTTTAAATGCTTGGCAAAAGATAAGTGCCCAGCTATGGGATAGCAAAAGTGTTGCAGTTTTCTTATAAACGTTGGGGAGCATATGTTTAGTCTGTCTGCATCCAATGGAGGCATGTCATCTATAAGGTTGTGCTCTTGACAGATCCAATCACTGAATGAAGCCCGCATTGAACACCTTGGCAAACTTAGGCCATGGTTCAGGTAATGAGATCCTTTGTCTTACAAGTTCATCGAAAATCTCATTTTTAGTTATGCCGCGATGGAATGGAATGGAACCCAAAAGATACTCAAAGAATTTTGTATTCCGACCGCATTCAAAGAGGTCTTGCATCATTCTTGGATCACTTTCGAATCGAAGAATGGGTTGAGTAGATCCTTAAGCACAGCAGACTCAAATACTTCTCTCCATCCAGCCATTCTTCGTAACGCAGCTTTTATTACCTACTTAAACAATGTTGGCCACCGTGAATTATCAAATTTGATTCTAAACTTTTGGCAGCGTTATCTTGCTTTGGCAAATAAAATCCTTGTGATGGCACTCTCACTGTTTAAGATATGCGTAATACTTTTTGAAAACACCTCTCCTCTTGAATCCAGTGAATTCCCATATTTCTTCGCTAAGTCGATATTTGGGAAATTAATTTAACTCTTTTGCCAACACTCCTCAGACCTCGTTCCCTTCTTAACTCTTAACATTTTTTTTTTTCTGAAAATGTAATTTGTATTTTTATTTTATTTTTCTTGACAATTCAATAACGCTATTAATATAAAACACTGATGACTCTCAGAACTCTTCTGCACACAAAAAAAAAAAAAATAAGAAGAAGGGACTCAGACCAAACCGTTTCCACTCTCCAAATCCCAAAGCGCCCTTCACTTGGATATTATTATTATATTCGTTCGCCCGACGCGGCGTTGTTCCCATACAACGTGCGACAAAATTCAATTTAAAAGTCATTTAACGGAGCGAAAGCTTTAAAGGTATTATCCTGCATTGTTTATCAGTTTATTTCTCCATTAAAAAATCTGCACTGTGAGCGAATAAAATGCTGGGGGAAGAAATAGCACTCACTCACTGCGATGGCTGTCCTTAGGACACTTTGAGTTTCCACTAAATGGGAGGATAGCAAAGAAAAAAAAAAAAAAATATGAACTCTGTCAACAGGACGAGATTGATTTTCTGTTTAAATAATTACGGCACCATAATTCATAACTGACATTATGTTGCCGAAAAACAGCCCAAGGCGATGTGTGTCCTTATATCGTTATATGTCGCCGTCGGTCGTGTCGTCTGCTGACACTGTACTCAGTACTGTAACAACTGTTATTCTTCATCAAAGATATACTTGTACGCTCAATTTGATCAGTAATCGCATAAACTAATTCGTGAATTTTATTTTTTGAATCACCACAGGACGTCGTGTTATCGAATAATCGACTAACAATGAGGTATGAATATCGGTTCTGAAAATAGAGTTCCTGTTGCCATTGTGACAAGAAAAACAAGGACTTCATAGTGTAGCTATTGAGGATGGAGTGGAATGCATGCTGATACCAGCATGCGGCCGTGTTGTGCCGCCCAACATCTGTCTAATTTTTCGGAAGTAATTACAGGGCTCTGAATATAGTTTGATACACTAACTTGCTACAGATGAGGCGGCAGCGACACTCGCACGGGTCATACTTAGATGGTGTAAGCGGAGTGCAGTTATGACAAGTTTTTGATTTCCCATTATGTCGTTTTGATGTAACGTATAGGTAGTTGCGAGGTTGTTTGCCTCGAGGTACATGTGTGCTAATTGGTTTAAGAGTTTAAGGCAATTTAAATTATTAGGTAGAGACGACAGTTCATCTCCTTTCAGTCAGCGAGATAATTCAGACGCTTTCTAGTTGTGAACTCGAAACTAGGGCTGAGGCAGTCATAAATTTGTTGTTCTTGTTAAGCAACTCAAGTAAGGGAAGCTTATCTTAATATACCTCCCTATATAAAATAAAGTCGGAATCGTTCAAACACTTTTAACTCGAGAACGGCTACAACGATTTCTAAGTTTTTGATTTGTTTTATTTGTCCCCGTCTCCAATAGGAGAGCAACTATTTCCATCAGAGTTGCAAAACTCCCACGGGAACAGAAACAGGAACACAAACTCAAAAACTACCTGACTTTTTCCAAAAAAATTCTCGCGATTAAAATCCTACAGCATCTCAGAGTAACACGGACTATATTTTATTACGTCCACGGAAATGGGGTTGGGACATGGGAACTCAAAATATCGAAAAAGAATACTACCGTATGAGCAACAACTCTAAATCATAAACTTCCTGCATTTAATATAAATGGCGCCGTGCTTCGATGGTATTCCCTAGATCACTTCAAGGTGTAAGACCCAAGCTACGTCGAGCGGATCAGCTTGTTAATAGTAATTCTTTAATGGATTTGCTTGTTGTGCTGGTTGACTTCGAAAAACTATACGATCGACAATCACAATTTATTATAAAGAGGCCTAGGTATGTGCTTGTAATTGAGGTATTGAGGATGTGTATGAAGGAGCAGTGATGACGATCAGATGTCCAGTTGGAATCACCGAAGTATTTCATATAACGCAGTATATGTATACACCAAGGTAGCGTCTTGGGTCCTCTCCTTTTTTTTACAGTCCTTGGATACCTGCTCGTGTGCAGTGATTATCATGTCTAAATGCTACGTGGGAGGTTCGAACCCCAGAGCCCAGATACATCAAAAAATACTTTTCACGTGTTTCGGAAGGAAGGAATTGGCAAGTCCTCCAAGAGTAATTAAACACTGCGATGAAAAACGCTTTCTAACTTAGCCGTTCGGAATCGGCATAAACTTGTAGATAGGTTTTTAAAATGCTTAAGACAAAGAGGTTTCTTCCATAGCTTTGTAGGGCCACCCTATTTATTTATTTATTCGACTGTCTATTGGGAGACTATATACAGAACATCAATCGGTATCAACTATTCTTTGTAGACGATGAAGCCATCATCAAGTGAAAATCTTATACATCCTGATGGCGAGAGCACTTAACGTGTGGATAGACATGCATATTTTAGATGGTAGTGCGGATACCGCTCCAGCCAAGCTATTCCGGAATTATCTAGGATCTATGATCAATGGTCAAGCTACTTATGATGATGTCATCGATCATCGAGTGTAATCGTAGGGTGGATGACCATAGCAAGAAACTTAGCCGTCTTCTGTGATAGAAAAATAAACTGAAGTTAAGACTTTACACCGTGGTTTTTCGTTCAACATTCACTGATTCACAATGTTAGACAATGAATATAAAGGGTTTTCCAATAAGAGTGATATGATTTCTTTTTTGAAAAAAAAAGACTTTTTGTTAAGGAAATTCAAATATTTTTTATTTAATGTGTAGTTCAGTCAGTACAATTAAGTTTTAAATAAAACGTCATTCAACTGGCCACCACGTTTTCTTCTGCAGCAACAACTTCGATGAACCCAATTTTCGAGTACTTTTTCCACTAAATCAAGTCGTATATCATGAATGGCACGTTCAATCTTGACTTGTAAGGCTTGAATAGAATCTGGATTGTCCTGAAAGACCAATGACTTCGAATAATCCCACAAAAAATAGTCTAATGGTTCTAAATCGCAACTTCTTGAAGGTCATTCAATATCACCATTTCTTGAAATAAATCTTTTCTCGCAATAATTCAATTGTTGCATTTGCTGTGTGGCACGTAGCCCCTTCTTGTTGAAAAAAATGTTGTCAAGATCAACTTCTTCTAATTTCAGCCATAAAAAGTTGGTTATCATCGATCTATCCCGTTCTCCATTGACGATAATGGTGTTACCAGCTTCATTTTGAAAGAAGTACGGACCGATGTTTCCACCAGCCCAAAAACCAAACCAAACTGTCAATTTAGGTGAATGTAATGGTTTTTCATGAATATTTTGTGGATTTTCATCGCCAGTTTTGTTTATTTAACGCACTCGTCAAATAAAAGTAAGCCTCTTCGAGAAAGATGATTTTCTTAAAAAAATCGTTATCGATTTCAAGTTGTTCCAAGGCAAAATCAGAAAGTTCACGACGTTTATGGTGGTCCAATGGTGAAATGTAAACACTTTTGAATGCAATAAAAAACAAATGAGATATTATAACATACTACAAATGGCCGAAACGCCACTGCAAAATCAAATCATACCTATTGCAAAACCCTTTACAAAAAAGTGTGAGAGTTAGTTGACGGCAGTTGAGATGAAGATGGTTCAAGGAATTAGAAGTACGGAGATTCGTTAAATCCTTCATGTCAAATGGAAAAATATAGACCGACAGGTTCATTTGGTATTGCAACGTTCAAAGGAGAGCTGTAGAGAACCTGGCCAAGAAGGCAATATCATGCAGCGTTCAGACAAACATGAAAAGGATGGGCAGACCAACATGTGCAACGAAACCTGCATATGGTTGGCATCAGAATGGAACAATCTAAAATCTGAAGTCCTTGAGTCGCTTTATCTGGCCAAAGCGGCGCTTCGTGGCGCGGCGCGGCGTACCCACAGAAAGATCACTTGTGTGAAGCAGATAAGTGGAATAGATGTTTTTTCAGATCCCGATACTTGTAACGCCGGAAGAGAAGAAAAAGAAGAAGCCATCGTACCGTGATTCATTGAGAAAGTCTTACTAAACTTTTTGGAGTAGGAGACCAAAAATAGTGCAGTGACCATTTAATGTAAGGCTTGATAACGTAAAATATCTCTAACGTTACATAATTTCTGCTATAATATGTGAACGTTTCAAACCCCACGTCAACAACTTGATAGGTCCTTATCAATGTGGTTTTAGATCGGTAAATTCCACAATAGACCAAAAAACCCGAGAATATAATATCGATATACTTACACCATATTTTTATCGATTTCAAGGCCGCTTATGACAGTATTTAAGAGACGGGCTGTTTAGTTTCGGCATTCCTACAAAACTCGTTAGACTATGCAAGATATGAATTTGAAGAATTCACGCTGCTCCGCCCAGGTCGGTAATGAACTCACAGAGACCTTTGATGTCGAAAATGGCTTTAGGCAAGGCGACAAACTGTCATGCGATTTCTTCAACATCATACTTGAACAGATTGTAAGAAACTCAAACGTCAACAGCAGAGGAACAATCTTTCAAAAGTCTGTACAATTACTCGCCTACGCAGACGATATTGACGTAATGTGAAAAAGAAGTGTGACGTCATAGATGTTTTTGCGAGTATTGAAACAGAAGCGGCAAAAATGGGTTTAATGGTTAATGAGGGCAAAACGAAGTGTATGTTGTCATCAAACAAGGGCACAAAACATCGACGAATTGGACAGAACGTCACAACAGACAGACATAACTTCGAGGTAGTACAGGACTTCGTCTACCTAGGATCCGCTCTAGACCTGAAAACAATATCAGTGCGGAGATCAAATAACTCATGCCAACCGTTGCTTCTTTGGGTTAAGAAGGCAATTGAGAAACAAAACCCTCTCTAAAAAAACCAAGGTAACTTTGTATGAGATCATCCCAGTCCTGCTTTACGGCGCGGAAGCATGGACCTTATAGAAAGCCGATGAGGAAACCCTTGGTCGTTTCGAAAGACAAATTCTTCGAATGATCTTTGGTGACGTACGGGAATGTGGAGAAGAAGATACAACAACGAGCAACGAGTATGAGCTGTACCGCGACATGGGCATAGCCAGAAGAGTACGCATCGCGAGGCTACAATGGTTGGGTCATGTAGAGCGGATGGACCCAAACGCTCCGGCTCGACGGGTTTTCGAAAGCACATTGCAGGGAAATCGCGGAAGGGGAAAACCTCGTCTTAGGTGGCGCAATCAAGTAGATGAAGACCTCAACCGACTTAGAGTGCAAAACTGGAGAGCTCTCTCCAGTCCAGAGCCCGAAATCGAATTCGTTACAGACGGTTGTTGATTGAGGCCCAGGTTCATCCCGAACTGTAATGCCCGCACCTAAGTTAGTAAGTAAGTAAGTATGGTCAAGCTACTTCTGATGGTGTTCATCGATCATCGAGTGGAATCGTAGGGTGGATGACCATAGCAAGAAACTTAGCCGTCTTCTGTGATAAAAAAATAAGCCTAAGCTGAAGTTAAGACTTCACACCGTGGTTGTTCGTTCAGCACTCACGTCTGATTCACAATGTTAGACAATATACAAAAAAGTGTGAGAGTTAGTTGACGGCAGGTGAAATGAAGAAGAGAACCTGGCCAACAAGGCAATATCATACAGCGCCAGCGAGCGTTCAGAAAAACATGAAAAGGATGAAAATAAATAAAATAAATATGGTGGCGCAACAGAGCGAGAAGCCCCTGGGCCTAGCGCATTTCTCACAACCATGCCTTGTGAGGGAATAGAGGGGACCTACAATTTTCTGCCGGTTCCGAACGGCTAATCGAGAAAGCGCTTTTCATGGCAATGAATACTAACGGAGGACTTGCCAATTCCTCGCGAAAGGCGATACCCGTGGAAAAAACATTTTTGCCTCTGTTGGGATTCGAACTCGAACCTTTGGATTAACAGGCGGACATGCTATCCATCACACCACGGGTACCACATGAAAAGGATGAGCAGACCTAAATATTCCTAATACAGACATGTGCAACAAAACCTGCATATGGTTGGCATCAGAATGGCACAATCTAGAATCTGAAGTCCTTCAGACGCTTTATGTGGCCAAAGCGGCGCTTCGTGGCGCGGCGTACCCACAGAAAGATCACTTGTGTGAAGCAGATAAGTGGAATAGATGTTTTTTCAGATCCCGATACTTGTAACGCCGAAAGAGAAGAAAAAGAAGAAGCCATCGTACCGTGGTTTATTGAGAAAGTCTTACTTATCGTTTTGGAGTAGGAGACCAAAAATAGTGCAGTGACCATTTAATGCAAGGCTTGATAACGTAAAATATCTCTAATATCACATAATTTCAAAGATACATTATGATATTTATAAGTACTACCCTCTCAAAAATGAGATTAGTTTCATTGAAAAGCTGCAAAAGTAGGGGAAATCTGTGGTGGCCATTTGTGACGGTTATAGTATTGAACATCATCTCACACAGCTTCAACGCGCTTCAATCCTCACAAAAGTGGTCAAATGGTCAATCGCTGGAGTTCAAAAATTCATATTTTTTTAATTTCAGCGAGATCTGATCGTTCGAACTGTTTTACTTTTCTTTCGGAATACTTCCCAAGCGTGCTCTGTGCGCAAAAAAAAACTGAATAAGAAACTGATCGCAAACATATCGGCATTCTGTGTTCAGAACAGATTTGCTGTTTTTAGTCTGATTTAAGTGCCGTGAACATGCTTTTTATCTAAGGCTGAGGTAAGATCTTCAGATGTTCAGATCCAAGGTTTACTCAGGAAGCAGCAAAAATTTAGTTTATAATTGAAGTTAATTTTAATTCGAGATTTTAAAATAGCTTTTACAATTTCATATTCGATATATAATCCAGGTTATAATTCCGGTGTACTGGGTAGGTCTGGTTGGATAGTGACGGTTCTTGGTTTCTGGTTCTGGCACTCTGCTGGGATGATGACAAGTCTGGGTTTTAGGTATTAGGACTCTGAACAGCGTTGAACTGCTCAGTTCTAGTGTTTAGGGAGATCTGGTGATGCAAGTTTGGGCTCTTGTGGCTCTAACTCCGGCTTCTCGGTTCGTCCGATTCTTGAAATGATACTAAGTAAACGGATCAATGGTTGCTTTGAGGTAGCAGAAACCAGTAAATTCGACAACGAGGTAGCGGTGGACGATTAATTCGATAGAGAAATAACACTGGACAGCACATTCGACAGCATATGGTACCGGTGGAAACTGAATTCGACAATTTGGTAGCTCTGGACACTAAATTCTAAAGCGGGGTAGCGCTGGATACTAAATTCGACAAAGATGTACACTGGACACAAAAATGCCTTACTAATAAAGCATAAAATTTTTTGTAAAGAAACGTTTGTCTTAATACATCGAGCATTTGGAAAATAGTGATCAGCACGCATAAAGAAGTAGAAGCACGTATCTATAATAAACTCTTTATTCTCGACGACTTAAACTAGGTGTTGGAAACCTGAGCTAAATCAATACCACAAAACCTTTCTGCATTTATATGAAACGAATGTCAAATGGTATTCCCTAACTCAAACAAGTGATTTTTCAATAAACTTCAAAGCCGTTCCTGCGAAAGCAAAGCTAAACTCAACTATTCCAATTTCCCTATGATGGTTCCACAACGAAGGTATATATAAAAGTAAATGTTTGTTCCTCTCACGAAATCCAAGCAGAACAATATCTTTCCCTATTAACGTGTCGTAGGAATATCTAGTCGCAGAAATTTCCATTTTGTTCATCACCCGCCCAGTGTCACTCCACACCCATCCTCTAGCGAGACCGATTTTTTCCCAAATACTCACTTCATTTAGCCTGCGGCTAAAGGTAGTGTTGTATGGGGTAGGTATATAGGTTATTCACATTGTGGGGGGTGTTTTGATAAAAACAAATTTGAAATTACATTTCAATTTGCGACAACCCTTGTTGACTGCGGGCTGTTAGCAAATACAGTCTCTATCTATACAATCTACATACGCGCATACATTCTCAAATTTTTGAAATAAAAATCTGCTATTTCTGTGTGTTGAGAGAACCAAAACGAATAAATCAAAATAAGTCACATGTAAAGGGGTGTTAAAAGTGTATCTCTAAACGTTGTTTCGCAGTTCTAACCTACACATTGTCGATGTCGACGACACAATCTGCTGGGCAGCATAGCAGTAATTTGAGACTCATGACGTTGCCTACAAGAAGTTTGCTTTAATCTCGGGCTATGATTTTGACAGGGACATTCCGCTTCTTATTATCCTGATTATATACGCGCCAGGCGTATGCGACTGTTCCGTATATCACATGTTCTTGCTTATGTTTTTGATTAATTAGAAGTTAAGTTTTCTGTTTCAACTTGGCCAAAGTTGTGTTCTTGTCACATTGGATGTGACTTCTCAAAAAACAAACATACAATTTTCCTTTTTCTCATTTCTTTAATGGAAGGTCTAGGATCATTCTTCAAGTGGATAATTAATTCACACAGCAGGAGTGGCCTAATTGCCAGATTATGAAATGTCATTCAGCTGTAATGAGGTTTCAACTGGACCGCAGAGATCCTTTTAGGATTTTTCTTTCTTAAGTTTTTCTTCATTTTGTTTTGCTGAGTCCCTTTTCCTATTATCCCAACATGACTTCGGATGGATAAAGTTTGTGTTGGTGATTTTTTTTTCTTTCAATTACCATCTATTCTTCTCTGTTAGACCGATGGACCGACGACGACGGCGACGGACCGACTCGACCGGTCGGATGGTTTTGTGGACACGTGGACGTTGACTGGGGTTTTTCTAGTTTCCTGAACTATGATTGTGATGAAAGTAATTATGGCGACTTATTTCTTGATCTCCGCTTTGATATGATTTTTAATTGGTTAATCAAGTTGAGTTTTTAATAAAAGCCTCTGTGCGGTTCGTGGTGCTTCTTTTGAGACGATATAGGGTTGAGTAAAAGTTGAAAATGAAAAGTAATTATTTTCGAGGGAAGAAAATTAACGTTTGATAGAAAAATTTAGCTTCCCATTGGGTTTATTTCATCGAAAGAAAAAAATTGTGAAAACTCTTCTGCAATTTCTACTACAACCTATATTTTCTTAAAAAACAACTTTTCCAACTGAGAGAAGTAATCTTATTTGACGATTGAAATGTACTTTTTTGGAAAAAGCTTGATCTTGTCAACGCATCTGAAAAAGTTGGCAAAAAAAGAGGGGCGTTGTAGGATTGGATCTATCTAAAGTTTTAAGATGAAAAGTACTTTCTCCTTCCATTTCTTCATTGAATTTGCATTTGGATTGTGATTCTTTTAACGATTTGCTCATTTATGGTGGACTACCTTTGATTGGCGAATTGTTTGTGCTATCAACTGTGATTCGATTCTATTTTAATTTTTCTCTGATGAACTCCAGGCGATTTCAAGAGTTAATCAATCAGCTGTGAAACGGGGTTTGTTAAAGTAAAAAGGGAGTTGAACTCAAATCCAGAGCAATAAAAAGGCATGTTCTACCCTAATTTTTAAGTGACTTTGTAATTTACTAAATCTCTTCGTACTTCGAGCTCAACGCAGATAAAGAAATAAAAATAAATAAATAGAGTAGCATAACAAAGCTATGGCAGAAAGTGGCCTGACCCCATTTAATAAGGACCTACAATTTTATGGTGATTCCAAACTTCTAAGTAAGAATGCTCTTTTCAACGCAGTCCGTTGTTTTTCTCGGAGGACTTGCCAATTCCATACGCCAAATTCAAATTCCCTTAAAAGTAATGTCTCTGAGATTCAAACCTGCGATGTTTCTGAGATTCATACATACCACGCTAGACATCCTACCCATTACACCACAGGCAACACCAATGCAGATGAGGTGGCTTATAATGCTAGCCTCTTTTTTCCAAAAGGTAACAAAATTTAAAGAACGTCATAACACTTTATTTAGAGTTTACTTTTATATTTAAAAAATGGGATTTACAGCAACAAAACTTCTGCAATTTCTAATTCAAATTCTACTCAATCAGCAGTGTTTTTGGCACAATTAAGCTTATGACTTCTACACTGAGTGGAAATTGCTAGAAATGTTTGCTTATGTTTCAATTCCCAAAGAATTTTTTGAATCTTGCTTGAAATTTTCAAATTCTTTACACATTCATCAGAGTATTGTTGTACTGACTTCAGTCGAATGCTTTGCGGCTTTTATCGTGGCTGCCATATTCACCGGTATTATTTTAAATTTTTGTTTGTTTTGTTATAAGGCACATAGCACACTTTCTTTTGTTAGATTAACATATTCAATACTTAGATACTTAATTTTGGGTGGACATTATAGTCCATGTCAGGCGAGTTCTTCCCCTTCTGCGATTTCCCTCCAATATGTTGTCGAAACCCCATTCAATGAAAGGTAGAATGTCTCTGCAGCATTGCAGCATCTCTGCACTGAAGGTGGCATAATTGAGAATTGTGATACTGTATGGATCGCCAAAACCTTTCCAGAAAGTGTGAATGCAAGTTCTAGAGCTAGAAATCATCGCATAGTGTGCCCACTCTGTTTTATAAGGCCATGCGGAAGTAAGAAAATAAAGTGGGAATGTTTCGTGAAATCTCAAAAGATTTCGTGCATTATACACTGCCAACCACTAGGATGAGGCCACAAATTTTGCAATCAATTTTCGTTTTTTATAACTGGAGGAAGTTTTGTACCCGGGAAAGTTTATTACCAGTTAATAGGTATGTATTTTCCCATAACAAATTCATAAAATTAAAGGGTTAATTCGAAACGATCATTGGAATTTCCCAAGATCAATTAATAAACTACTGAAAATAGGTATAAAAAGGTGCTCCACTAGGATGAGGCCACATGCAAAATTTAAGAAAAAACAAAAAAAAAATGAGTGAGCTGTTTACATTTTATGGTTTAATAATATTTGTTAATAACGATTTTTTACATTAATAATGAGTATGTCCGCCATTTTTGGATATAAACTCTATTAGACGGTTTGAAATAGAATCATACAGTTTTTTTAAATAATCATATGAAATTTGGGCCCGGGCACGAATAGCATCAATTAAGGTGTTCCCTTCTTTAAATTGTCTGCCACCTTCACAAACTTTACGAGATAGCCGTGGCCAAACGTTTTCAATATTGTTTAAGTCCGGTGAATATGGCGGCCATGACAAAAATTCCACGTCTTTTGATTGAATCCAGCTTCTGACAACCCTGCTAGTGTGAAATGGGGCATTGTCTTGTTGAAAAATCCAAGTCAGAGGTCCAAAAATGTTTTCCATTTCTGGAAATGACCGTTCCAGCAAACATTTGTAGCTATTTTCATTCATTGTTGTGGACAAAAACTCCAACTCCAATTCTACTATTCGTGCCATAGTAGGTAATAGCTCCCCGCACCATTACACCTGATGTACGGCTATGATGTCTTGCCAAAATAAGCTCATACTTTCTAATATCATGGAAAAAAAGTTGTAACCATCAGGACCGTCAAGGTCAAACTTTTTTCATCCGAAAAGACAACGCGTTTCCATTCTCTGCTCCAATCAACATGCTGTCTTGCAAAATCCTTACTTATGTTTGTGTATACTGGCTTCAAAACAGGTTTCTTTTTTAGTCTCTTCCTTTGAATAGTATCATTTTTTTGTATTATTCTTCGAACCGTTGTTATGCTAGCTGAAACTCCGCTTTTGGCCCTTATCATAGTCGCTGGTAGAGTGGAATTTGAGGCAAGTCGTAGAATAACCCGATTTTCTCTTGATGTTGTGGCCTTTCCCGTCCGTCCTTTTTGATTTTTGCCATAGTTTTGTGGATCAGCAAGATAATTGTTTACAACTGTCTTGCTCTTGTTAAGTCTTCTTGCTATTTCACGGCCTGAGAGTCCTATTTCCTTGAAAGCACCTATTTTTGCTCTTTCTGTCGCTGTCAAAGTCTTTCCGGAACCCATGTGTGCTTCAAACTAAATAAAACGGTTATTTTTAACTCTCTTAGATATTTTTTACAATAATTCGCACATACGCACTCCTGCACGGAAATATTCGCAATGGCCTCATCCTAGTGGAGCACCTTTTTATACCTATTTTCAGGAGTTCATTAATTGATTTTGGGAAATTCCAACGATCGTTTCGAATTAACCCTTTAATTTTATGAATTTGTTATGGGAAAATACATACCTATTAACTGGTTATAAATTTTCCCGGGTACAAAAATTCCTCCAGTTATAAAAAGCGAAAATTGATTGCAAAATTTTTGGCCTCATCCTAGTGGATGGCAGTGTATGTAATGTACTCTACATAGAGTTCAACAAAACGGTGCCACACAAGCACGCTTAACAAAGGACTAATTAAGAGGCGAGTTCGGTGAAGAGTTTGTTTCAAGATCTAGGCAGGAAATTTTACCGGTCGAGGTAAAATTTCCCGCCTAGATCGTGCGATTAAATGCTTTTAGCGCAGTTAACACTGTTCAACTAATTATCCAACCTCAAAATTTTCAAAAATAGATAAGCAGTCACTTGAGGGCTCACATTACAATTCATTGATCGTTCAGATCAGACCAAAGTCGGTCCAACTAGTTGTACAGTGTTAATTACCCTTATAGACTATTCAAATGGCTTAAAGCCACGTTACGTACAATGGCTGGATCTGGAGAAGTATCTGTGTTTGCAGCGACAACCAAGCTGTGCTCTAGGCCCTTCTCAACCCTCTAACTACTTCGAAAGTGATCCAGGAATGCAAGAGCTCTCTGAATGCGGGCGGAAGATTAAATTCTTTGAGTCTCATTTGGGTTCCAGGCCATTACGGCATAACTGGAAATGAGATCGCCGATGAACTTGCTAGGTAATGATCTCAGACAGCTTTCTCAGGACCTAAACGGTCGATAGGTCTGCCAGGTCACGATTGGATCTGCCAAGAGCACAACCGTAGATGACATGCCTCCATTGGATGCAGACAGACCAAACGTATGCTCCCCAACGTAAATAAGAAGACTGCAAGATTTTTGCTATCCCGTAGCTGAAAAGACTGTAGATAGCTTATTGGCGTTGCCAGCGGGCATCTTCTCTTTTGCCAAACATTTGAAAGTCTTAGGCTCAAGTAGTGATATCACATTCTGTGAATCCTATGGAGAGAATGAAGACACCGCGGAGCAAATCCTCTGTGAATGTCCTGCATTTTCTTATATCAGACGGCGCAGACATGGTGAGAGCTGGTAACTTAGGCTTATCATGGCAGCGTCTTTTGGATTTTCTCCGAACATCTGAAAAGCTATAACAAATTGAAGGTTAATATCTGGTAGTAGGTACAATTGACCGGTATTTAGGTCTGAGTGCTCCAGCTGGTATTTTAAAAACCTCCCCCATAATTTTGCACATTTTTAATTATTTATTTATTTATTTAATCTACAAGCAATTTTACAGCTATCACATAATTGGTAATTGAACTCCAAGATACCTAAATAATAATTTAACAAGCTTCATGGAAATCCTTAATAGATTTAGATATAGTTTCATTTCTTCTATTTATAGACCTGTGCAATTTTTCTTTTAAAATAGTTCAATTAGGTTACAGGTAGATACCAACGCATTTGGTAAAATATAAATTTTGTAGATCCTTTGGATCCTTTTCAATCGATCAGAATTTGTAATAAAAGCAGGGCTGCCGATGACATCAGTATATTCCACAATCGATCTTACAAGAGTATTGTACAAAGTCAAAAGGACGAAGGGGTCTCTAAAATATTTTCATTAATCCAACCATATCACGTTGACTTCGGCAACCAAATAATTAAAATGGTTTTTGTACGATAGACAGGGATCAAGCATACCTAATGCCTAAGGTTTTAATATTAGTGACTCTCTATGTAGAAGACATTCACAATATTTTTTTTACAGAAGGAATGTCGCCAATAAATAATAAAAATAAAAGGAAACCTAAACGGTTACCTTATGGAACACTCGATGAAAAAAGCTACCAACCTGGATCTTACGTGATCTTCCAATAAAATACGATATTAGCCAACTAAGAAACTGAGAATGAAAACCGAAAACTTCAAGCTTTCTCATCAAGGCTTCGTGGTTTACTGAGTCGAAAGCCTTGTTGAAATGAGTGTATGCCTACTGTGTCAACTTGGAACCTATCTTCAATACCACCAACAACATATGAAAAGAACCAATCATAAGATTGCTAAAAGTTGATTTTCCGGAGATAAAACCATGCTGAGCTTCTGATAAGCATTCTCTTGTATCAAAATCGGTTCTGTTTTTTACTAGGCTCTGCATTAGTTTAGGGATTGCCCACAATTTTGTGTTTCCTCTATAGTTCTCAATATTACTTTTATTACCCGACTTAAAAATTGGAAACACATAGGATTGCTTCCAGTTGTCTAGAAAGTTTCCTTCAAAAAGAGATTTGTTAAATAAGGAAAGGTAAGGGACACTCAGAGAATTGCAGCAATTTTTGGATACTATGGCAGCTATGCCATCTGGACCAGGATTAATATTCGATTTAAGATAAACAAGAGCAGAATTTCAATTGGATTGATCCAAGATCAATTTTGCTGACTTAATTGTTTAATGATGAGCTATTAAAATTAAACTTACAATAAACCGACTCAAAAAAATTTTCAAACAGCGTTCAGCTGTAGAATCCAAATCCGAAGAATTAACATGTTTGATGAACACGTTGTTTGAAAACATAGAATTTCTTTTTGAGTTGCCAAAAAGCCAAAAAGAGTAACTATCGCTTTTAATTTAAGTTTCTATATTAAAAATCGGTGATAAGGTCAGTTAAGCAAACGGGGCCAGCAATAACAAAACCATTGTACTGCAGAAAGAAGCGATAGCGTCCCGTTTTCGACTTAGACTGATTTCTTCCCCTCCAGTGACTGGGGGGAGGGGGGGGCACCCTTTTAATGGCAACTCATATACAGTGTGTTTTATATAAGATACGACAAATGCTCAGGACAAGATAGGTTATGGGATTGAAACAAGAAAAGAATCGTATGGGAGGAGGTGGGGCCTTTCTCCCTCCGTGTAAGAGGGGGGCAATTTGATAAAAAATTTACTTAATTTTATAGAAAAGTTATCAAAATTAACTTACACTTTGTTATTTAATAAAGTTATTTTAGTTGGAGTTGAATACGGAGTAGCTTTTGAGTAATCAAGTCTCAAAGTCAAAATTTGAAAAAAATCAATTTTTTTCCTTGCAAAAGATAAGGTCTGCAAATATTGCCAGATCTGTCAGTGAAAAATTTGTCTCGAATGGCTGACAACCGTGTACACACCAAATTAATTTGCAGAAGTTTGTTTATCAATCATTTTGAAGACAAATTAATTTGCAGATGTGGTAATCGTGTACACGTAGCTCAAGGGTCATTTTTGCCCTAAATTACCAATGCAATTATTGATTTCTAGTCAAACACAGAAAACCGAACAAAAAAATCTTTCTTCGTTTTTGAGAAACTAAAGAAATCGAAAGCTACTTAGCCCAAAAAACACCTTTTTTACTCAGAAAACAAATTCAAATCATCGGAAAACTTACAAAATTCGGGTTTCTGGAAAAAAGTAGCTTTCGCCCTAACGTCAGCTCTGTGATCTCGTTTTTTGGAAGTTTGTTATTATAAGTTATAGATCATTCTTAAATGGCCCGATATGCCGAGTCCTCCCATACCAGTTAGCAATTTCAAAAGTTTGAAAGTGTAAATTTACTTTCGTCCTTAGCTTTGTACAAGGCTTTCTATTTTTTCATCTGAATAACTATTACCTACCTACCACACACGATTTTGTGTCACGAAGACCTTTTTCTAACACTGAAATTAAATTGCAAAATCCTAACATGCTGGATGGGTGTATACACGTACAGTGTAAAGTGTACACCTCTCTACATTCAACATACCTTGGGGTCAAAAGTAACACTTTTCCCTTCATAATCATTATTAGCATATAAATATGAAATATCAAAAACATCCTCCCACAAAATGTCCTCTCAATTGTATCTATTGAATTCACAAATGTTACCAAAACGAAAATCAATTCACTACCGCAGTCAAATCTAGATAAGGGTATTTGACGTAATAATGAAATTTTGTTTCGAATATAACTTCATGACGTGGGCGTACACGTCCATTCCCTCTGGCTTTATGAATACAAGGATTAAATTACCAATCAGCAACGATTTTGATCTGATGACAGAATAATAAGGTTTTTCCTTTTAAAATGTTTGAAAGGACTTCTAGAAGGAGAAGTGAGTTTAGTTATAGACAAGTTGCCTTTATTCACAAAAAAAACATAAACTTCCCGCCGCGTAAGGACAAAAAAAGGACGAAATTTATTTATAAATTGGAAAACCTGTTAATAACTCTTTTTTCGCGTACCTATTTCCTTGGGCAAATTAACTATTAATTAGAATTTGGCTACAGCGAATCCTCTTTCGCGGGATTGTCCTTCCTTTATTACTGATGAGTACTGAGAGCCTTTATTATAATTCCGACAACAAATTCATCATTTTACAAGAAAATTTCATTTCGTTTTTAATTTTATTGCCCGACACTTTCCCATCTCCCGACTGTTTACCTACTCAATTACCAACAGAAGGATATTTGAAATTTACAGAAAACAATTTTGGAGCTGAAGACTTCTAAAAACAGAAAACAATATCCTGTTGCCATTGCATTATGATGATTGTACCTTTACAATAATAATATCCTTGAGGGGGAAATTATTTTGTATACCTTGCTTTAGTGTACCTAATTTGTTTTCTGTGCAAAACATCTTGAGTGGTACTCGTTGTAGACAAATATACTTCAAATAAGAATAAAAAAAAAAAATGGAATAACAAACCAGATCCTCTAAGGATCGTTGTCGTTCCTAAAGATGCAATCCTGATCACATTTCACGGATCGACAAATATGAGAGGTGACAAAGAAAACATAACACTCCAAGTGAATTAGAGTGCGAATCCTTAAACCTTGAATGCCTTATTGATCGTTAAGTCCTTTTGATTTTTGAAACATTATAGTGTGTGTGTGGTTTGTTGTTTTGCGCGCCCTTTCCTCACTCTCGCCACTCACCAGTCACCACTGCTTGGTGTAGTCTCATTTTGCAAACAATTCGGATATGAGTACTTAGAACACGTTACGCATGAAGTTCTCTTGTTTTGAATGGTGGTGTAATCTAACACACATTTAGGCATTATTCTTTAAAGAAGGATACCCATCATCGACACCTCAGTGTATACTACTCTCAATTGATGCGCATAATGATGTTTACACTTCAGGACGACCTTTTGTGCATGGAAACAACACAAATAATGCGTCATGTGAAGCGATATGTGTTAGAAATGTCACTCTTATAGCAAAGTACATAGTAATAGTTTATGTAATGGAAGATAATATGAAGTATCATTGCTCTGTGTTGGTGTTATTGTTTGATGATTGTTGCGGAAGGTTTTTTTTCATGGACAAAGCTGATTTGTTATTTCTTTGAAGGAGATACGCAGCCCAGATCATCAGATGAACAAATAAATGTTACAATCGTAAGGAGGATTATGCGGTTGATTGCGTTTTTTGGTTTGAGTTGTGAAATGAAGTTTGCCGATGAATGTGGTGCGGCGTGCGGTAAAGAACTCGGAGTTGTCTAACAATTTAATTAGTTTTGTGTGAGGCAGAATGGGCTGCAAGGGATGTTTGTACCTACTTTGTATGTAAATTTAAGGGAGAATTGGCTCGGTCATCTGCAGCACTTCGCACCTTTATAATCACTACCTTACCTACTTTTCCTTGGTTTTTCATTTCATTTATTTTGTTCATTTGATTATGTGTCTTAATGGGTAATTCTGAATCGCAAAACTTCTCCAGCCAATACCTGCCATATTCACTTTCTCTGCAAGTCATGTTTTCTTCATCAAACAAATTCTATTCAACTAATTCATTTAGTCTGCTAAGTGAATTTCACGCTAAAGACATTTGCCAACAAGAATGAGAGCTTTATTAGTCAATTTACAACTCAAGCTGAAGAAGTCTTAGGAGCAGTTGCAATGAAAGCAACAAGACGTTTCCACCCTCTGTATCCTTGGATACAATTTTCCTGTGGCACACAATCTAAGTGTGTTTTCCTCAAACCTTCAACATGCTACAGCAAGAATCCTTTCTTGTACTTTGGTATAAGAAAGAAAAAGAACACTTCAAGCTCTGTATGAAGTGTCTTCGTTTTGCTGAATGCTAACTGAGAATTTTCCTTGTGTTAGGATTCTGTTTTAGTGTCATTTGACACACAGATACAAATAAGTACCTGCATGAAGATTTAGTGTGTTTCTGCGAATGTGTCTTTATGGCTATAGCATATCCTCATCCAGAATCGAGTTGTAGGTATCTTGCTGTAAATTTATATACGAATAAATTTTGTCAGTATATGAGTGCCTCTGAGCGAGCTGTGGTTTAATTTGCAAATTTAATTAAAATCTGCTCTCCAAACAGGATAATAGTTTGAAGGGAACTTAATTGATGAAATTTCAAATGAATATACATAATTATGATTGTAAATTGTATGCAGAGACCATAAACCTATACACACAGGAGGCTTCGTTAGTAGGTAGGTACGGCAAGTGAACACTGTGCGGGCGGAATTGTTTCGAAATAAACTAAGCCTTTTGTTTGAAATAGTTGCTCGTGTTTTAGAAATTTATTTCCTAGTGTTTCTGTTTTGTTTTTCTTTTTGTTTAAATTGCTTACCACCCTGTGGGCGGTGATGTCACTCATTTGTGCCCTTTTTCCAATTATAAATCGATTTGAACACAGCGACTTGGCATTCTTTTCATTCCACTGAGGGCATTTTTCGTTAGTTTTAATATTTTGTACCTACGTTACCATAAGGTGATGGATGTTCTGATTGGAGCTTGGTCAGTAAAGATGGTCTCACTAGGCCTTATACAAGCTTGTGTCTACTAAACACGCTCTGCTTATTGAGTTACTTTCCTTGCATCTAATATCTGTAAATCGCCACAACTTCTTCGCTAAGTCTTGGCTTGTAGCAAATTGAAGTGTTCTACTCTATTTAATAAACGGTGCAAATAACTGGGAAGGCTTTAAGAAAGTGTTAGCTTACCTACTTGCTTTGGTGGGCATTACAGTTCCTATTGAACCTGGTTCCAACTCGACATCTTCCGATAACTATTTCTATTTCGGGCGAGCTCTCTCCGTTTTTGGACTCTAAGTCGGTTGTGGTCTTTTTGCACTTGATTGTGCCACCTAAGACGAGTTCTGCAATTTCTCTGCAATGTGCTTTTGAAAATCCGTTTAGTCAGAGCGTTGCGTTGGCCCAATCGATCTACATGTCCCAGCCGTCGTCGAAGTCTCTCGATGCGTATACTCTTCTAGATATGCCCATGCTGCGGTAACTACAGCTCATACAGTTCGTTGTTGAATCTTCTTCTCCATGGTCCAAGGGTTTCGTCATCCATTTTAGATACGGTCCACTCTTCCGCCGTATAGCAGGACTGATGTGATGATTAAGGTCTTATATAGGTTAACCTTGGCTTATTTCCCCGTTGCCTTCTTAACCCAAAGTAGAAGCGACGAATCCTGTACTACCTCGAAGTTATGTCTGTGTATTGTGACGTTTTGTCGAATTCATCGATGTTCTGTGTCCTTATTTAATGACAGCATATACATATGTTTGCCGCTTCTGTTTCAATGACATCACACTTGCTTCTTCCCATTACGTCAATAGCGTCTGCGTAAGCGAGTAATTGTATAACTAATAAAAGAAAGATTATTCCTCTGATGTTGAAGTCTATGTTTTGTACAATCTTTTCCAAGTATGATGTTGAAGAAATCGCATGTCAGTTTTTCGCCTTTTCGATAGCCTTTTTTTCAAACCAAATGTCTTGGTGAGTTCTTTACCGATCTTCACGGAGCGGTGTGAATTCTCCAAAGTCATCCTGCATAGTAGTATAGGAGTTTTGCTGGGATGACGAAACCACACATGATGGCTTTGTACGGCTCGTCTCTATGAACACCTTAACCTTCATACGCGGCCATGAAATCGATAAAAAGATGGTGTACGTATCGTTGTTATATTTTCGGGTTATTTCCAAGATCTGAAAATTTGGTCGATTGTGGACTTTTCAGGTCTGAAACCACATTGACAAGGAAAGAACTAATTGCTTAGGTGCGGTATCAGACGTTCACATATCAAATCAGATAAATTTATGAAGTCTTGGCCAAAACCGCAAAGTGAGAATGGAATAAGCTGTAGCCGATCAGCTTCGTCTTCTGTTATGCGATGGAGGTTAAATCAAATAGACAACGCTTCTCAATAGTATTCAAAAGATGGAAATGGAAAAGACGAGCAATTCATTTTGAATTCCCATGTAAAACTTATCTGATACACTATCACTTCAGTCCCACAATTAACTTGTAAAAAAAGCAAATTCATTGCTTGCGCTATCAAAGGGGCAATCAGTAATAAGAAGTCACAATAGGTGTACAGTGTACACCAAGGAAGCGTCATGAATTTTCGCCTATCATTACACTTCTTGACTACTTGCTGGAATATAGAATACGGAACATCTTTAATAACAACAGATAGCTATCATGAGTGAGGATTCTACATCCCTGCGAGTAGAACTTAGCCTATGAGTACAAGTTTTGAAAAGGTATATAGTGGGTACCTTACTTGTCTTAAAAAAAAACTTGAGTTGGGAATATTGCCCATCTCCTGACCCTGACATGCCTATTCCGGAGAATTGAATGGAAACGTATGCTTCCTTTTTTATGCCATAAAAAAGAACCTAAATTAAAGAGCATTGTCTAGTTAGTAAAAAAGAAAGGCAGAATAAAGCAATCCTCATACCAAATATGCAAGAACATCAGCATTTGGTTGGCGTCAGCCACAGAACAGTCCAAAACCAGAAGTCTTGCCGTAGCGTTGTAAGGTCAACTATAGTATCGCCCGACAGCCAAATTTTTAGTATATGAACGAGAAAAGTGGGGGAGTTGTGATCCCTTCGAAATCACAATGCTCATGGGGCCAAACCAAAATATGAAGAGGAACATTCAAAAAACTGTTGTTTATGTTAAAATACTTGTGGAGGCTTTTAAAAAGTAATCGAGGTCCTCATTGACTTATTCGATGATCATATTGAATTCACTCATTACGTCAGATACTACCCAAGGGTTCTTTTTCATTAGAGAATAAGTAACCAATCATATCCTGACTTTTTTGTTAAATGAACTAGGACTAGGTAACCTGGTTGTTATGTTTTATCGCCGGTGCGCCGGTGCGTATTTATGTACATTATATCTTTAATCAATTTATTGATTTTATTGAGTTCAGTATCATTTTTCATTCATCGCAGTCAAAAGTTATATGATTATATCTATTCTTCTTGGATTTTTCGACATTATGTTGATTATCTCTTCGCAGGAAACTTCCACACCTCGATGCACGTCCAACAACGCTTACCCGTTCAATCGCTCTTGGTTTGTTTTATTTCGCAGATACGTTTTCAATCTGCGCAGAGATGAAAACGAGCGTTCGCTTGAAGCTACCGAGACTGGCAAAGTTGAGCAAATCGTTAAAAGCCTATGTATCGAAGGGTACAAATCCTTGCTGCAATTGTTAAAAGCATCAATGAAAGTTTTCGGCCGTCGTTCTTTTGGTATCATCGAACAATATCTGAAAAATTAAAGCGTAAAGATGTAAGGTGTGAACGTGTTTCGAAAATTTCAGAGATTTCATTTTTATATCTTTACCTTTTCCACATCACGAAGTCAGATTTGTAATATCTCCTATGCAACGTCATTCGGCCATTGCTTTTCGAAAGCTTTTATGGTTTCCTGTATTCCTTCTGAGTCAATTTCTGTACACTTCGTTGGCAGGATATTCTGAATCGTTGACAGCAATTCACGATGGCTAAGAAATCTTAATCAAAAAGAGAATGAAAGTTGATTGACGAAAATAAGTCTCAGCATCACCTTCATAATTGTCTCGATTCCGCTGCATTCCAATTCGCCTATGAGTCTCTAGTCTCACGTCAACTTTTTCAGCTATCTTCTCAGCTGTGACAAAGTCTTGGTGGAATGTATCCTCTGCATTTTAACGCATCTCATTTATTTCCTCGCATAGATCGCTTGTGTACTCGACGCAGCAGCTAAAATCACCTTTTTTCTGCAGCAAGTGGCTAAGGTTTTTCGTCAAGTTAAAAATTGGTGTCAGTATCGTCAACAAAATAATGAATTCCGGTTTGCGAATAGACGCGAGCAGGGTGTTAGGTTGTTTTCCATCGAGTTTCATATTGTTGGTGTCCAGTTCTTCCAACGCTGAGCAAATATATCAGAATGCACTTTCGAACAGCCTTATCGAATCTAAATGATCCACCCAACGAAATTCGCAGAACTATAGAAGACGTGTTTGATTTGCTTTTGGACATGAGGCAGTGATGTGATCCTTCAAAATCAAGCCAGCCTTGGTAGAATTAATGCATTAATTAATTGAAATTAATTAGTTTAAAAGTAAATCAAAATACACCTTAGGATATAAAATACGACACGATCTGCGAAACGGGATCCTTTTCCATATTAAAATGACTTTATTTCAACTGATTATACGTCAAATTTCTATTCGAAGACATTTAATATACGGACATAAATAAAAGGAGGAGACTTTAACTTTTAAACTCTACAAATTTATGCAGATTATTTATATAAATTGAATTTACATACCATTCTCAGAATCCACTGAACGATCACTGTTTCAAAAAAGTTCATGCGTACACTGTAAGAATTTATGTAAAAGTATAACAACTCGCGTGACAATTACTCGTGGTCGAAACTAAGCCGAAGAGAAGTTGACGAATGCCGAATGCGTTGGCGAAAAAGGTCTGACCCTTGTATTCTGGTAGCCCGGTATCTATAGGAAAAGCTGATGGAAAATTCAACATCTTCCCTTCGAGAATATTTGAAGTGAGATTGTGAGGCTTTGAATAAATGAAAAGATTAGTAAAGTTTTTAACAGTTAAAACACTTATTTTATTTCCTCAGATGTACATTTCAGAAGCAATGCTTCCATCGTCCTTCTGAAATGTACCTACATCTGAGGAAATAAAATAAGTGTTTTAACTGTTAAAAACTTTACTAATCTTTTCATTTATTAGATTAAAAAACACGTGGAATATCTCAACTAAAAAACTCAGGCTTTGAATGGCGAACGCAGCAGTTGAGGTGGTTCATCGTTTCGAACATGCAACCTTTCCTCTGAAAAAATTTTTGGGTCTTTCTTCCTGAGTATCGTTTCAAACCATTTTTTCCATTCAATAGTGCAAGGAGGGACTTTTGCACCAAAGAACTTGACGCCACTATTCCACTAAAACTTTTTTACGTCACTTTCCCGCATTTTAAATAGACTTAGCAGTCAGCTATTCAATTCCTATCGAGGAATTTCGACAAGCAAAAATGTGGTTGTCAAACATCGAGCCCAATATATTAAGCCAAGTGCTCAACTTTGTTTTGATTTTTGTTTGGTTCTTTTTTGAGCAACTGACAAATAAGCTGATTATATATTATAATTTCATGCATATATTTAAGCGGCGTTTCGACCTTTTATGAAGAGAGTCGAAAATTGGGGGGCGGGGGGGGGGGGGGGGTGGTTGTTTAGGTTCAACCCCCAAAACCTTCCCCTGAATCAGAGCCTTCAGAGCTGTTTGGAAAATAGATTTTTGGTCGGTCTACGTATAGGGCATATGATATGGTAATAAGGTAGGTAGATAAATGTTTCCGCTGGGAATATTATGACCCATCAAGATTATTGGCAGTTGGTAGCTACTGCAGGACACTTTACAAGTTTACCTTACTAACAAATTAATCACTCTGTGAGTTATTCACTATAGTGAACAAAATTATAGAAAGTTAAATAGTTGATGCCCAGGCCCATCCACCAATGTATATGTCCTTAAAAACACAACTGTCCCTTCCAGGCAAACAAAATTACTATCAATTTATTTGAGATACATATCTCATTACGTAAAATTAAAATCAAACAATGTCCCCCCGAAGGTAATGACAAAATAAAAACAAAATGAAAAAGACCTTAACTTTGTCATCGTCCTCATAGCATCCAACGATCCGCATCCTACATCCATCATCCTCAGTCGTGTCCGCAATATTCCCGGTCTAGTGCTACATCCCTATACCTACCTACATACCTACCGATGTAGCAGTTGCATCATACAACATCATGTAAAGGACCCAAATAGTGGGTGGAAACAAAATCAAAATTAAAAATAAACTCCCCACAGCACTGTACTCTCTTCAATTTATTCCCGACTTGGAGCCATCCATCAGTACAGTACCACTACACTACGCCATGTCAGATGCCACCCGCCAGCCGCCATTTCCACATAGACTCTCTGGCTCTCCATCAGAAAAACAGTCGCATGTAGGTATCTATCGCAAAATTAAATTAGAAGACCAGAAAATTAAATAATCAAAGCATGACAGCGAGCGCATTAAAAATGGAAGACTCGTTCTACCATACACGACCCATCAGCACGTTTCTCCCCCGTTGCGGGAGAGCACATTCGCCTAGGACCCAGTTTTCGTAGGTTGCTAGCAAGGTAGGTGGATATAGGAACCCATCATGGGTGGCAAAAAAAAGTCCATCATTGGAAAACACAACGAGATGCCACACACATAGGTGACTAAACGAAAAAGTCGTCGTTCTAGACTGCAGCAACGAACGGTAGCTGAAGAAGCTCGAGACCGAACGTCCGTCTGCACACTCTAAATCCATTTTTTTTTTTTTTCTTTTTTCTTACACTCCCCGCTCATAATGACAGCCATTGTGTAAACATAAACAAATGTTGCATGCCAGCACGAGATGGCTGTACTTCTCAAGGCGAGAGAAAAAATCTCGTATACAGGTATGCGATGAACCCATCCCCAGGTTCGTTAAAAATGTTTCACTCAACGGCGATACGTCCTTTTCATTCCGAGGCCACACCTACCAATGGGACAGCAAGGGGAAAAAGGTAAACAATCTCTCTCACTCTCTGGAAAGTAACGCAGGCGTCGCGTTGTCAAAGAGCTTACGAACACTATAGCAGTCCCAGATGCCAGATACGTTGGCCGTTGCCACAAACGAAGTCCTTCGTCCTTCTATCTTTTTACTAAGTGGATGCTATTCAATCTTTTATAGTTTGTGCTCCTTTTTGTGAAAACGGGATACACGCACGAATTGAATTTTCTCAATATTATTATCTTACCCGTCGGCAAAACAATAATGGCGCGAAGCATGAGAATGAGGCGAAAGTATCTAACATTGGCTTACCAGTTTACCTGAGTATTTGTTCTGCATCTCACTTTAGCGTACAGCCCCAACTCTGTGTTCGGGAATGCTTTGTTGGGAACTTTACTTTTTTTCTTCTGTTTTTTTTTTGTGGTCCTCCTTGTCGTAGAAGATAAACTTGTTTCCGTAGATTAATTTGGTTGTGTTTCCATTTATTTAGGGTGACTAATGGCTTTCTAGGTGTATCTTTTGTGAGCCCTATGTGTGTATCTTTTGGGAGTTTTTTGTCGTCCCTTTTGCTTCTGCCGATGAAAATAATCATTTGGCCAGTTAATGAGGATTTAATGGAAGTTGATTTACAGAGCTCTATGGCTGTGTGTATGTGTGGAGAGAAGTAGACATTATCTTCCAGATAGGTACATGGGTAGGTAGATTGGTAGGTAGGTACCTACCTACTCTTTCCTCGTTGATTTGGTTGGTTTGTGCGCGTTAAATTGGGCTCTTAATTAATGGCATTAGTTTGAAGCCTGAAAAGCTCTTTATGCGGATACATATCTATCTGTCTCTGTCACGCAATTGGATATGAGGAGCTAACAGACTGATGAGAAATGGGATAGATAGCGGATACAGGATTTAAGAATGAGGGGTGTTCATCAACGCAACCCGTTGATCGGGTAAATTGGAGCTGCAGACACTCAATGTTTGGTTAGAATTAAATTATGGCGAATTATATTCCCCCAAGGCATTCTAATTATAGCTGATTATGAATTTATAAATACCTACCCACCTGCCTACCCACCTATATGTGTGCAAAAAAGTTATTACGAGAGTGCTATAGGCGCTTTACAAAAGAGAATCTGCAAGTCTCTCTACAGAGGTGACTAGGTATATGCCTATAGGTACTAACCAACTTTTTGTAGATAGATATGAAGATAAGTACCTACCTATTTATATATGTGGGTCTGGGTAGGTATACGAATAGGCAGAGAAGTGGGAATTTTTAATTGATTACCTACCACACAAACGGTTTTGTTGGGAAAACAATTTTAATGAAATTAAATTCAGTTAGGGCATGGTAATGAACGAACGCGTGTAGGTTATGTTTTTTTGCAACCACTTCAATTAATCAGTTTAATTAAGCTTCGAACTTTTTTGTTTTTAACATTGCCTGGCGTGATTTAAACTAGTCGACCAGACCGAAATATTAAAATTGAATTAAAAAATATACGATTTGTTTGTGTGTGTCTTTTTATATTGAATTCACGAGCGAAAGTAGGTACCTACATATGCCCCTCTAGTACCGAGGTATGTACCTACCTTGAACAAATCATAACTCTATATCAATGGCGTTGGCTTAACTTTTTTTGCTGTTGGAAGCTTCATGGTGCCTATATACCTTCATAGTCGATTCGGAATGCTGTTTTCAGCTTCTGCAGCCTTGAAATATTTTTTTTTGCTGAGATGATTTTGTTTTGTTTTGAAGAGATGAAAGCTTTGTTTTTAGTCTCAGTTGAACACTCAAAATTAATGGAAAAGAACCTGTCAAAAATATTACAACGATAGTCAAGAAACTATTTTCCCCTTACCGATGGTGGGGTGTAGTATAAGGTTCCCATATCAATAGATCTAGGTGCGATTGAACAATACACGGGTCTATTGGCAACAATCCTGTGCGGGCATCTTGGCAGTGAGGTCAGGTCTTTTCAAGGTGATGAAGTAACTTCCAGATGCTCCCGGCGCGGCGTGCTAATGCTACTTCACAACCAAATTTCTTTGATTTCATACTACAGCATCGCCTTCATTGCCTTAATTGAAACTTGAATAGATTATCGATAAGTAATGATACCGTTTTATTGATGTGACAGGAAAGAGAATTAAAATGCAACCTTGTCATTTCAAATTTTATTTTGTCAAATGCAGTTACAAAAAATGATGAAAGAAATCAAAATCGATTAAAACTTCAGGGATCTTAAAAAAAAAAACAATGAATTGGGTAACGCAACGAAGCTACGAGTAAGTATATTGGAAAGCTTGTCTCTTCTAATACCTACGACGTTTTCAATGATCATTATTTACAATACATTCGAACTTACTCACTTACTTAAGTGGGCATTACAGTTCGGGGTGAACCTGGGCCTCAACCGACATCCTTCTGTAACGACTTCGATTTCGGGCGAGCTCTCTCCATTTTTGCATTCAAAGTCTACTTGATTGCGCCACCTAAGACGAGGTCTTCCCCTTCCGCGATTCCCCTGCAATGTGCTTTCGGAAACCCCTCGAGCCGGAGCGTTTGGGTCCACCCGCTCTACATGGCCCAACCATCGTAGCCTCGCGATGCGTACTCTTCTGGCTATGCATATGGCGCGGTACAGCTCCTACAGCTCGTTGTTGTATCTTCTTCTCCACACATTGTTTTCGCATTCGGGACCAAAGATCATTCGGAGAATTTTTCTTTCGAAACGACCAAGGGTTTCCTCATCCGCTTTCGATACGGTTTTGAGTTATTTTTCAAAAGGAGACAGCTATTTGTTCGTTTTAATTTTGAAATCTTCTTCTTCTTCACTTCCGGCGTTACGAGTAGTGATCTTGAAGCGATCACAACTCTCCCACTTTTCTGCTTCACACTAGTGATCCGCCTGTGGGGTACGCCGCGTTGACCTCAGAAAGCGTCGGCAAGCCTCCCGGTTTTAGATTGTTCCATGTCTGAGGCCAACCAAATGCAGCTGTTTTTGCATTTGCTTGTACCAGGAGTGTTTTGGCCTGCCTTTTCTTTTTCGTCGCGAATTTGTTGAAACGTTGTACGATATTGCCTTTTGGACGGGGTTCTGCGGATCTCTCCTTTGAACATGACAATACCAACAGAGCCGGTCGTGCTGAATTTTGTCCAAGATGGTACTTTTGACATGAAGGCTTCCACGGATCTTAGTACTTCTAATTTGATCAAGCTTTGTTACTGCTGCTGTCATCCGAAGCATCTTCATTTCGGCTGCCGTCAATTTGCTCTCATACTTTTTGTACATTGTCCAACATTGTGAACCGTATGTCAGAGCTGGACGGACAACTGCTGTGTAGAGTCTTCCCTTCAGCTTAGGGGGCATTTTTCGATCACAGAAGATAGTGGAGTTTTCTCGCCACTTCATCCACCCTACGCTTACTCGATGATTGATGTCGTCATCACAAGTTGCTTCACTATTGATCATAGATCCCAGATATTTAAACTTTTCACACTTGGGAAGCACATTTCCATTCAAATAAATGTCTGGAATAGGCTTGTCTGGATCAGAAAAAGGGCAGCACAGGTATTCAGTCTTTTTTGCGCTAATACGGTACCCATTTCCTTCCAGAACATCAATCCAAACGTCAAGTGCTCGTTGCAGGGATGTAGGATCCTCGCTTATGATGGCTCCATCGTCAGCAAAGAATAATTGTTGTACTTTATTGTCCGTTACTTTTCCTTCGAGCAAATAATCCAGAACAGCAATAAAGAGCAGTGGACTCAAGACACTTCCCTGATGTACACCTACTGTTATTTGGAATTCTTCGGTGACTCCAGCTGGGCATCTCACTTTTGTAACTGCTCCATCGTACATGTCCATAATTATTCGCACATAGGCTTCAGGAACTCCTCGGTGTCTGAGGGCCACCCATATCAGATCTCGTGGTTGTCGATCGAATGCTTTTTCGAAGTCAACCAACACAATATGCAAATCCTCTAAGGCATCTCGGTGTTTTTCCATAATGATCCTTATACTTTGGATTGCGTCTGTAGTTGACTTACCCGCGACAAACCCGCATTGGTCATCAGACAGCCTTATTATTTTCCGCAGTCGGCTATCCAAAACCCGCTCAACGATCTTCATAGTGTGGGACATCAACTTGATCGAACGATAGTTGTCACAGCTTCTGGTATCTCCCTTTCCCTTGTACATTGGAAGAAGAAAACTTTCCCTCCATTGATTAGGCAAACTGTCACCTCTTATAAAATTGGAGATGAGAATCGTGAGCCATCTCAACCCGATGTCTCCCATATTTTTCCAAAACTCATATGGTACCTCGTCTGGCCCAATCGCTTTGCCTTTTTTGGAGTTCTTAACTGCCTCCCTAACTTCTTCGACTGTGACGTCGGATACTTCCGTAAAGTTAGGTGCAGCTGTTGTTTTAATTTTGAAATATTCATGAAAAAAGGAAATTTTTCAAAATTGAAATTAATAAAAATCTATTAGATTTTTTGATATAATGCTTTCAATATATTGAGTTGATTTTACCTTCATTTCTTCTTTTTCGGCGTTACAAACATCGTGGCTCGAAAGGGTCGTAGCTTTCTCACTGAAATGTTTCAAACTACTGATTCGCTAGTGGGATATGCTGCATTGACCTCAGAATGCGTCGGAAAACCATGGGATTTTGCATTTTTTTAAGTCTGAATTCAACCAAATGCAGATTTGACTGTACCGGCAGTGTTTGTGTCTGTCTTTCTTTCTCTTTCTAAGCTATCTGTTTTCAACGTTGCATGACATTGCCTTTTTGACAGGGTTCCCAACAGCTCTGCTTTTAACATGTGACAATACCAAATGAATCTATCGACCAGTATATGTTTCCAAGATAGTATTTTTGACGTGAAAGGCTTCCACTGATCTCGGTACTTCTAATCCGATAAAACTTTGTTACTCCTCCAGTCATACGGAGCAAGTTCATCTCAGTTGCTGTCTTATGCTTTTTTACTCTTATGCTTTTTATACATTATCCAACATTGTGAGTCTTATGTGAGTGATGGACGCACACAACCGCGGTGTACAGGTAATCTAACATTTTTCTATCACAGTTCACAGAAGATGGCGGAGCTTTCTCCCCACATCGTCCATTCTACACGCTGACATGACGACTGAAATTTCATCATCACAAGTTTTTGCATCATAAATCCCAAATATTTAAGCTTTTCAGACTTGGAAAGTACATTTCCATTCTAATTGTCTGGAAAATAGTGAGCATATGAACATATGAAGGTAGTAACTAGCCTTGGAACCTACCCAGTTTTGACAGTGAAAGCGACGTCGACGTGTATTCTGATCAGTGTCGGGTAAACATTATCAGTAAGTTGCTCTATTCTCATTTCATTGAATTGTTGGAAATTTCTATTGGTTTTAATCTCCACAAAATAGAACATATACAAAGAAGTGTAGGTATACCAATACCTACTTTTTAAGTAGATGGGCCTCTAGCGTTTGATTAAAAAAAATCCTTTGCTATCCTTGTATACTATCGTCTTATGCAGAAAATCACTTTCAAAGTGTCGACATTCGTTAGAATCTCTAAAGTCATTCTGTTATTCTGCATCTGCATCTGCGGTGTAGTCATTGGACCTCGATCTCGGTCTTACATTCCTCGGCACCCAGCAAAAGCACATATTTCTGGTTTCTCGTTAGTCTGTAAGCTTTGAATTTTTCTACCAAAAACTTTTCACAACTGCCGATAAAACTTCTATTCTGGACTTGTTCTGTCTTTTTGTATGTATGGGCAACAGTCGCCACATCTAATAAAGATAAACTTTTATTTTGAGGAATCTTTTTAGACACTTTTTTATGGTTTAAGTTTTCTCAAAAACTTACTAGTGGCAAGTCCACTAATTTATTAATTTTATATTTATTTTTTAATCTTCAACACTTCCAATAAGAAATTATGTAAGTGAGGCAGCTTTATGTAGATTTTGCTATGACAGCAAAACTTTACATTTCAAGCCTTCCTTAGGACAATTCGACAACACTAACACTCATATGAAAGAATTGTAGAAGATTAATGTTGGCTGTACTTTTTTCCACATTTAAAGGGAGGACGCTGGTCTAGAATTTTGAAAAACAGAATTTTTTGTTTTTGTCTTAAAAGGTACTTTAGGGTCTTAAAAATATCATACCAACATACCCGTATCGGCCAGACCACGGGTAAGCATTCTCTAGGTGCATAAATGTAACCACATTCCTACACCGGGTTTTTCAATAAGAGCGCTATAAAAGTTTTGTTTGATAAAACACAAACGGTTTTGTATATTAATGAAATTCTTTATTCCTGTGAAAGTACGTTCAATGCCATTATGTAGACTCTATTTTTGTAGCGTCTCGGAAGGACATCAATTGTAGCGCGAGTTAAGTTACGAGAAGAAATAATGCTATCGAGTTGGTGTCTAATGACTGCTTTTATTAATTCTTAAATGTACCTTAACAGTTAACACATAGCTAATACCTAATTTGCTTATTCGTTGTTATATTGACAACGGAATACGGAAACAACAGATATCGTAATCGGAACCTTTTTGTTTCTGTTCCCGTTAATAATTTACCTATATGTATCTAGAATTTCGTGGTGGCTTTTCCGTTAGTGTCATCAGAACTTGGAGGTTCGATGACACTTTCTGAGCTATACATAACACGCGCAGGCATCGCAGATTAAAGGTATATATGCTTTTAATATGATTACATAGTACTTAAAACTTTAAATGCGTTTTTCTCAAAATCACTTTTTTTGAACTGTCCGAAAACATAACTCGAGCAAATCTCCACCGATCTATATCAAATTTTGACAGGAATTTTGAAATACCTTTCTCCAGAGCCGTATACGTGAACCATTTCGCGAAAAAACAAAATATCGAAAAAATCCTATGTACGGCTCTTGCTGTTGTTATATGGAAACTAAAAATTTTCGGGATTTTGTTCCAGGATCAAAATTAAGGAGGCCCATCTAAAAAAATTAAGTGCCTCCGAAGAAATGCTGGACAGCCACCATTTTGAAATTAATTGACACAAAAAAATTTGTATTTGTATATTAAAACCTAAATTATAAAACCTCTTTCACAGATTTTCGATAGATCTTTTTGTTCAGTCACAAAAAATTCCAAAATTATGCCCATTTATGTACGCTCTAGACCAGCGTGCCCCTTAATATATTTTGCGGTTTGATATTTTTTAAAATGATGCTTATACATACAAAATTTCTTAGCAAGCTTTGTGGCCAGTTTCCCTTGTAGATCGAACCAACTAGCTTCTAATTGGTTTCGATTTTTGAAGGATGATTTTCACCTTTCACCCATTGCAACTTCCCAGAATCTCATCTAAACCTCGCTGTTCGCTGCAAAAGAACTCTGAATGACTTCAATTTTTGAGATTGTTTCGAATACGCAATAAATCATTGGCGCATGCAAAAGCATGTATCGCCGGTGTAAGTGTTAAATAAAATTTTAACTACAAAGCTACGTACATCACATGAATTTTTCCACGTACAAACATAAGCAGTTGAGATGCTGCCAAAGTCCGGAACTTTTAATTCGTCTATTTATGAGAGGATAATCTGAGAAGATGTCTGATCACTGATCCTTTTCCTTCGTCAGGATCTTGTCTCTGAAGACATATACATAATTTTCCTTTATAACCCTGTTGTCCTCCCAACATTCTTTTGGCGGAATATATCTCTATAGGGCCATTGGATTGAAATGCACCGGTCGGTGGGGTGTAATGTGTTTAAATATCCATATCGGTCAGCACAGCGCGCTTTAAGCCACCACTTTCATTATGTGAATAGCTGAGTTGAAACGACTTAGGTATTAAAGAGCTGAAGTGGGCTCTCATAGCACTGGTTGAGTCAATGCGCGCAAGTGTTTGGATATTGGTCATGTTTTTGACGTTGTTTGCCTTCTTTAATTATGGAGACCACACCAAACAGGAATATCGTCAGTTAAAAGAAAGGACCTCGTAAGTCAAAAAATTCAACGAAAATATTATTTATTCAAAAATACATTTAAAAAGAATAGTCAGATCCACATCTTTGCATTTCAGAGCACTTTTGTGGTTCTGAAAATTTCGTAGAAAAAAATCGAAAATATTTTACATACATAGGTACCAGGAAAAGCCTTAAATTTTTGGTATATTGCTTGCTCTTTTTATTGCTTCTGTAAATTTTTTCATTTTTACCAGGGGGTGAATTTAACAGCGTTGATGGAGTTCAGTATTCGACCAACAGCACTGTTTTTAGCATTGCAAAGGTCCTTCTATACGTTATAATCATCTTCGTTTAGAAAAGGACTGTAGGTAAGTTTTCTTAGTGCTAACTTTGCTTACAAAAGCTTATTTCCAAACCATTGTTTCATAAAAAATCATATTTTTACCACAAAACCCCAGATCACAGCCAAAAAAAAGTCCCTCTAAAAAAAAGCTACTAATAAAAAGTACATCACATAACCAAACACTTTTAAAAGCAAGAGTTTCAAGGTTGGCCTTACTGTCGTCAGTCGTGCCAAGAAGCAGCAGAGTATGGTCTGTTGCATTAATGATCGAATTTACATTGGATCTCAGTGGAAGGAGGCTGAAAATTAGTAGATATACCTACGTATCTTTCTATATGTGCTATACGATTTATGGAGAGGAGTTTCCGCGCGGTTTTTTACGATATTATTTACTTACAGTTTTCCGGGCCAAACTTAAATAAAACAAGTCTGTAATTCATGGTTTAATGATATCTAAAAATGTTTGCTCTCAAAGAGCCAATTTCCATATCAGAATTTGTAGTGCGAGAAAAGGTCACCAACACCTTTGCGCTTATTTATCTCACAAAACATTTAGCGTAGGTACGACAAGGTCGATTCAGTTTCGTAAGTCCAAATATTCTTATAATCATTCATAAGAACCTTCCTACATATGCTGGTAATGGTTGAAATAGACAAAGTTTCGATTACTTAGTAAAGTAGCTGTTAACTGAGTATCTGGCTAGGAAAATATCTAGATACCTACCCGATTCATAAAGCTTTTGTAGATAATACAGTGCATTTAACACATAGACAGTTTCTTCTACAGTTGATTTAAGTATAAATTTATTTTTCCGTGTATGCCAGGGCATTAGAAAAGCTTTAATGGCTTGAAACATAGTTTCTTAGACTCAGACAATTTTACTGTATAGGTACCTAGTAGGTAAATCAGAATCAGTTTAAGTCACAGGAGCAACATAGGTGAGATCGAACAACTTTTGAAAGTTTTCTTTTGTCTTCCAATCAAAAAATACAAAACCACATCGGCCGAGAGATCAAACAAAATTAGGTAGGTAGGTATACTTACTCACTAACGACAGGAACAAAGTAAACCTAACTCAAAACCTTGCACCTGGCATCAAATATAGGAAAACCACTTTGGGCTGTGCCATGAATCGTCGGATAAGCATCTCTATCACTTTTCAATTCATTCGACATATTCGGTAGGTAGGTATAGGCTACCTACAATTAGGTAGATACAAACATATGTGTATAGGTAAATACCTTCCACGGTAGCAATTAACAGAACATCCTGATTCGTTTATCAGAAATTTCAAATCAGACAAAATTGTAAGAAGCCCGATGCCTGATTAAATCCTTAAACAAAAAGCAGAAAATGGAATTACGAAAACACATTCAATTAGCCAATATCCCATTCCCCGCCATTGATATCCTTTCTTCCACAAAATTGTATGTTGGTATATATCCCTCTATATCTGCCTACCTCACCTACCTACCTACCTACCTACACTCATATCTGATGTGATCTAGATACAAAAATTGATTTAGGTAGAAGAGCCTTGCCATCCAACAGAACAACACTCGCACTCTCACTCACACCAGTTTATTGAGCATACAAAATGGAAGAGCAAATCCATTCAGAAGCACACAAGCAGCATCCGCATCCGTCACTACTCCTGCGTCCTGCCGCATAGTCATCCTTCCATTTTTCATCCTGTCATTCAGATCCACCAAACAGCTTGGGCACCTCGAACCTCGAACGCCCGAACCCTCACGTTTCGCCTCGTTTAACGAAACCCAGACCCAGATTCTTAAATACATCTCAATTATTGTTTCCAAGTCTCTCGTTCGTTACACAATAACAGAATTAAGTGCTTTTTAAACCGCAGGACTATTAGCAAAAATCAGTAACAAAAACTATTCACACTCACACCGGCACGTCTAGGACGAACACACACCAAGGTGCTACCGTAATGCTATATTCTTGTTATGTACTCTACTCTTACTCAGCTATATTGCTTTAGGTTACCCCTAAAGGACTCTCGCTTGCACGCACACACACGGCAATTTGCAGGCTCATCATAAACGCACTATATTAAGATTGTTTTTCCATTATCCTTGGGAGAATCGATAAGCATAAGCCAAAACAGCACCAAACGCCTAACAAACCCAATAGCTATAGCCATCTCTTTCAAGGCCATTATCCTGTGTTTATTTGTGTTGGAGTGGCTGTCACTTTTACGTCATTAATCTTCAGGGAGGGGTTGTTGTTTGTGCTATTGTGTTGCGCATTACGGACCGCCTTCTTCGTATCCCGTTCGAACAACACACGTCAAAAATTCATTCGAACGTGGCTAATGAGACTTCGGAGCTCACCTTGCCAATAGATGTCGGTCTGCCTTGTTCGCGAGAAGTTGTTTTCACGGATTTTGTCCTAATACAAAACGAGTTTTTCGTTACCACGCGATTATTAGGTTGTTGCTGTTTCGTTGCGAGCTTTCACTACCGTGTGTGTTGTGTTTTATGCCGTGTACTGTTATTTTTTTCTGCACCCGCTACAAGCAATCAACGACAAATGGGATTAATTAGCTTTTAATAAGCTGGCATTATTTTAAACCAAACAAACAACACTTGTTCTTGTGTGTTACTTTATAAGTTCGTGTGTGCCTTTCAATTTATGTTTGTGTTTGTTTTTTATTATTTTTTTGTGCTTTTAATCGCAAGGATAAAATAAATGGAAATTCGTATTTCGTGATGCCATTAAATACATTTTTTGTATGAAAATTTCGAAAAAAGAAAAATAGATAATTGGGTGTTTGAGTGTTTGAGTGATTAAGTGTGAAGGACACACGATTTTTGACTGTTAATAGTATCGACGGGCTTTTGGAAATGTTAGTGTTGCGGAAGTGGCAGCTGTCATAACTTCCATAGGTACAAAAAAAAAAAAAATTTGAACGGATTACTTTTGTCATCAAATTCGGACGGTTTATTCGACAAGATGGACGTCAAGCCACCAATGACTGAAATACAAAAGCAGACATTTCAGCACATTTTTGAGAAAATCGTTGCGAATAACAACAAATTTCCACCCAAGGAAATTGAGAATTTTCGGAGTCTATTGGAGAATGTGAGTGACACGAAGCACTTTCAGCTTATTGTGGAGAAATTCAAGGCCCTGGAACATTTTGAGAACAACATCCTTGGGAGTAATCTAATTGGAGGTACGTTTCAGCTTTTTATTAATTAGCTCGTCTATATGATCTTACTCAAAACTCAATTACCTACTTTTACCAGATCCTTTATAGTTAGTTCCGTCGGCTTTTGATTTCGAGACACTAAAGTGGCCATTGTCGTCTCAATTCTTTGAGACGTTAGTTAGGGAAAAGTTTCACTCAAACTAAGTTAGTTACATACATATCGTGATTTCAGTGCCGTATGAGCTATAGCAGTATGGATTTTTGTTATTTATTTTAACATTTTGACGATGGTGGTTGAAAAACACCCTCAAAGCTCACCTTAGCTTGTGACCATTCGTTTTGGACTAAAATTTAATAGCTGTCAACATTTAACTTGGTATTTCATTGTATGTGGATAAAACTCCGACCAAACTTGTACCTTTTATTGTTGGATGCTCATAAAATTCTTCGACCAAACATCAGAGCTATAGGCAAGCAAGTTGAACATGTTGCCTTTGCAAAAGGGACATTGCCCGAACCTTTACATGTATGTTAAATGTCTCATTTGTGGAGCAAAGCCGCTCACTTCGCCAACCAAAATCACAACACTTGAGTCAAAGGTCAACTTTTTGGCTCTACTCATTTATCCGCTCGCTCTACTTTGAAGTGCTACCACTGAGCTCATTTTTTGGTCAGAACTTTTGATAATGAGTGTATAATAAAACTTATTCCCAAAATCAATGTAAGTTCTCAGATTTCGTCTTAAGACGCTTGGGCGGAAGCTAGGCATTATTAAAATAGTGGTTTCTGTGATACCTTGCTTTTGCTTCAATCATCAGGACCTGGATTCAGTTACCTTTGAGACGACTATCGTCAAATTCTATGAACCTACAAAAAAAACTTGTTTGAAAACCTTCAAAAGTGACCAAAATCTATAAGAATGTAGTAAAACAGCTATTCTTCAGTCGCTGAAACGGTCTTTTGACGGTTGAAAGATAGTGGTCTAAAATGTTACGGAATCTAGACCCTGATGATAACTGCCTTAGAGATCGAAGTTTAGTCCCCAGCATGATCTTAAAATACCTTTATATGTCTATCGCCTTTGCGAGGTAGTGGCATGTCCTGTGAGTGTAATACTGTCACAGAAAGTGCGTTTTCGTATAGCCGTCTGGAATTGACAAAAAAATGTAGGTCATTCGCCCATCTCGTGTTCATTTACACCAAATAAAAATTTTTTTTTTCTATTTAAATGAAGAAGAAGAGTTTTCCAAGACTTTGATTCATCTCTAGATTATCATTTCACCATCTATTCAAAGTTTAATAAAGGTTCAACATATGAGATGAAAGATGAAACTCCTATAAACGGTCACTCTCCCAAGTATTTTGTGCTATGCCTTAGTAGTTACCAAGTGGTCTGGATCTTGATACTTAAAATGTACAATCTCTCTTCGTTCTCTTGTGCTTGTTGCATGATGGTTTAGGCAATTATTCTTGTTCCCGTTGATCTCTAGTATACATTTTCCGGATTCAAATGCTTGTGGCGTTCCGAGAAGCGAGAAGAACCTCGTTGATGCAGGCTTCGCATTTCATAGGTACAACGGTGCACCTTTTTCTCTTTTTGATTTTCTATTATGTCCTTCAACTAATCACCAATTTAAAAAATTTAAAAAGAAGTGGCCTTTATTTAGACTCTTTGAGTACTGCTCATTTATTCGAGATTTCTCACCTACAATTGGTACAGACTCTCAGAACAGGTTTATCAGTTGGAAAAGGAAGTTTTTTAGATATTTCTATACACAATATTTTATCTTCGATTTCTTGGCTCGGATTTCTCTACTTTTTGGACGATTACCGCCTATCGCCGAATGTATCGTCAAAAGATTGTTTGATTGCTATTTTTAGCTATTTTTCTAGTGCCCTCGATTTTTCAGGTCTTTAAACACATTTTTTTCGTACCTAGAGTTTATACAATAGTCGTCTTAAAATTTACGGAATTCGGGGCCAGCCTCTCAAGATTGGCTTACTAAATTGAAGGACTAGTTTTGGTCTTTCCTAGACAATGGTTCATCTTCGATACCAGAGGATATAGTCTCCAAGCGACTGCCGCAACACAAGTTCAAAGAGCTTCTTTGCATGCCGTTTAAGATCGTCGCTATTCTTCTTCTTCTTCTTTTAATTTCCGGCGTTACGAGTATAGTGATCTTGAAGCGATCACAACTCCAACTCCCCCACTTTTCTGCTTCGCACTAGTGATCCGCCTACGTACGCCGCGTTGACCTCAGAAAGAGTTGGCAAGCCTCCCAGTTTTGGATTGTTCCATGTATGAGGCCAACCAAATGCTGCTGTTTTTGCATTTGCTTGTACCAGGAGTGTTTTGGCCTGCCTTTTCTTTTTCGTCGCGAATTTGTTGAAACGTTGTACGATATTGCCTTTTGGACGGGGTTCTGCGGATCTCTCCTTTGAACATGACAATACCAACTGAGCCGGTCGTGCTGAATTTTGTCCAAGATGGTACTTTTGACATGAAGGCTTCCACGGATCTTAGTACTTCTAATTCGATCAAGCTTTGTTACTCCTGCTGTCATCCGAAGCATATTCATTTCGGCTGCCGTCAATTTGCTCTCATACTTTTTGTACATTGTCCAACATTGTGAACCGTATGTCAGAGCTGGACGGACAACTGCTGTGTAGAGTCTTCCCTTCAGCTTAGGGGGCATTTTTCGATCACAGAAGATAGCGGATTTTTCTTGTCACTTCATCCACCCTACGCTTACTCGATGATTGATGTCGTCATCGTTATGTTAAGATCGTCGCTATAAGAGTTGCAATGTTTTCCTAGATGAAGAACCAATTATTTATTATTAGGTTTTGAGCCTTGTAGCCGCTAATATGAATTTGATCTACGATCTATCCAAAAACTTAACGATCTAAGCCATTTTAAATGTTTTTGAAGTCATTAACATATACCTACCTTTACCCCGATCGCATATAGCTTCGTAGACGATTGCCATACCAAGTAGCTTAGATCGTCGTCCAAGCCAGTTATGCTTCCGTTCCATTTGAATCAGCTGGGCTGGTTTCAAGTCTTACCGGTGGCCTGGTGGCTGCAGACTGAAGCATCTTAAGGTGGTTGCTCAGGGAAGCTGGTCGCACCATTGGACGTTGCTGGTTGTTACTGTTGTACAGAAAATTATATTCACTTTCTGGTCGGTTATCAAAAGAGAAGCTTGCTTGTTGAAATACGACACTGGCTTTAGGGTGTTTGCAGTTTTTTTCGTGGGAGTTGGTTACGGTTTCTCATCAATAACTGGTGAAGACAATTCGGACTCTTCTTCCATCGGATGAACGGTAGGAAGTAGCGTTTTTGGTTGGTTCGATGACAATGCATGATTGTCGTCTAATCGTTTACCGTCGACAATATCGCAAAAGTTTCATGAAACTTAGCTTTGAGCGATATAAGCATTGCATTTCAGTAACATAAATCCAGGCAACTTTTTCACAATTTCAAACACGTTTTTCAATAGCCATCTTTTTGGAACATAGTCGTCTTAAGAGTTACGCGATCCGTGACTTATTTTTTAGGCAGCTATTCTCTCACGAGGCATGTGAGAAATGCTCTGTTGCGCCACGCAACTGACGTACGTTCTGAAAATGATTATCAGATGTGAGATTAACACTTAATAACTTCTTCGAAATAAAACAAAAGGCGTTACCGGGTACATTTGACAACAATCTATTAAGAACGGGTCACACTAACCAGGCTCTTGGCAGAAGCAACAGTAAGCAGCGATATGCAGCCTGGTCATACGCGAGCTTACACCGCCAACAGTCAGTGGTAAAAATCATATGCAAATTTTGGCTTTGGGACTTTTATTTTTATACTTGGAAGTGTTGAAATAGAATTAAGAAAAATAAAAGTACGGAAAAACACGTTTTGCTCTTTTTGTATATTTTTATTACCAGCCACTGCTTAATGTCAAAAGTTGAAATGGTTCAATTTTGTGCTAATTTGGGGAGTTTTGTATTCCAAGCAACCTGATCGACGGCTGATAGTAGAGGCTATACTCTACTCTCGGTTGGTAGACCTTGAATATCTCAAAGTCCCGTTATATGACTGAAGCATATGAACCTTATGACTTGGTATAGCTCATACAGTGCGTTGTTGAATTTTCTTCTCCACACATTATTTTCGCATACGGGACTAAATATCATTTGGAATACTTTTCTTATGAAATAACCAAGGGTTTCCTCACCCGCTGTCGATAAGGTTCAGGCTTCCTCTCCGTAAGTAAGAATCGAATGATCAGGATCTAATAAAGGGTTAATTTTGTTTTTCTGGGGATGGTTTTATTTCTCAACTGCTTTCTTAACCCAAAGTAGCAGCGATTGACTAGAGTAATTCTCCAAGCTTAAGCGAGTTACCGTGCAGACGTTTTAAAGATTATTCCTCTGACTTTTATACAATTTTTTAAAGTGTGATGTTAATCGCATGACCAGTTTGTCGCCCTGCCTTAATCATTTTTGACATCACATATCTTGGTGAGTTCTTTAGCGACCTTGAAGGAGCAGCGAGATTTATCCAAAATCATCCTCTATAGTCGTACGAGTTTTGCAGCGATGCCGAAACTATAGACATGGCTCTGTACAGCTTGTCGCAATGAATACTGCCATACGCGGCCATGAAATCGATAAAAAGATGGTGTACGTATCGGTATTATATTTTCGAGTTATTTCCAAAATCTTCCGTGAAAATTTGGTCTATTGTTGGCTATTCTGGTCTAAAACCACGTTGATAAGGACCTATCAAGTTGGTGACGTGGAGCTTTAGACGTTCACATATTACAGCACACAAGATCTTATACGCAATGTTAATAAGGCTTTTTTCTCTATTATTGTCACAAATGTCAGGGTCTGCCTTTTTAAGGATCGTACATATGATACTGAGGTTCTATTCATCGGACATCGTTTCTACCGACCATTTTATGCAGATCAGCTTGATGCATGCTTTTTTTCAAATGATCTGCCTTAAAAAGCACAGCGTCAAGGTCATCACCCATCAGCACCTGCAGCGTTATTCGATCTAAGTATACATATAGAAGCTTTAATTCTCCAGAATCGGGAGAATGGCATTTTTGAATATCGTCCAAGTTGAATAAGGCATTCTGTCTGAGAGCGGAATTTATGTCTTCATCGCCAATAAGCAGTCTGCAGAAGTGGTCTTTCCAGATCCTCAGTTGGGACTGCGACTCTATTACTATGTTTCCCTGCTGGACTTCAGTTTGAGGCTTGCCACCCTGGCAAGATCTTTTTACCTTTTGGTAAAACTTCCGAATCTCATTCCTATTATAGCTTTTCTAAATTTGATTAAATGAGGAAATTTTCCTCTTCTCCTTCTAAAAACAATTATAGAATTTTATTTTGTAAGGAATGGAGAGGACCTACAATTTTTCGCAGATTCCAAACGGCCCATCGACAAAGCGCTTTTCATGGCAATGAAATTACCATCGGAGGTCTTGCAAATTCCTCGCGAAAGGCAATGCCCGTGGAAAAACATTTTTTCAATCTGTTGGGATTCGAACCTCGAACATCCTGTACGTCACAGGCAGACATGCTAACCATTACGTCAATTTGATTCATAGGAAGTGAGATTGATTCGGTTTTTGGTGTTCCCATGGTTCCACTGTCTTTTAATTTGTATAACACGTAGGTATAAGCAATCAGAGTATGCTTTCCCGGGCTACATAGCTTCTGAATCGTTATACCTCCACCTTTTGACATGATCACAACCGAAAGAGTTGCATGCAGGCCATGTCTAAAGTTAGTCCGAATCTCATTAAATATTAGCATCCCGTTAAAACGGGTCTGCATATACACCTAATTAGCTATTCCGAAACAACTCTAATTACTTATACTCTTTATTATCACTCCATTCACCTTGAGCCACATATCTCATCCAAATCACATTGATCCTATGCACTTGCAACCTGCAACCTGCACTCCGCCCACTCGGCTCTTATAATTAAAAAAGTAATTTAATTTCTTTGTCATAAATACTAACATTTTGGTCTATGGAAACTATGGCGTGTATCAACAACTTGCACCTCTTCTCTCACATGTTTGACACATGAAATCGTTTTAAACTCCAAACAAATTACACAGTCTAATTGCCCCAATATATACCATGACAAATTGTCATTAAATGTTTTCTTTTAAGTAAAATTCGCACACACAAACACTGCAATTTGATGCAATTCTGACTGGTCAGCCCCCCCATTGGAGCTGTGTAGTATAATTATTCTGTTTACCTAGTTAATGCAGGTAAATGCATTAAAAAACAAAACCTAACATCACGACACATTCGCAGAACATGCGACATGCCACATGCATAATGAGCGGGGCTTTTGAATGAGACTTTACCTCAACATATAATTGCCACACAATTTTATAATTCCTGTCCTTTATGTGTCAATTTCGTTTCAGATGCTGACCTTAAGGACACCAGCCGAAAACTAGGATCCACAGGACAAACTCTTACTCCTCGTCACACGATAGACGCCATTCTGGGATTAAAAAATCGCGCTGAGAACGGAATTGATGGTGAGTTTTTCTTCTTTTCTATTTTGAGTAGGTTCATAGCTTGGTGCTAAATTTTCGTGTTAGTCTTATCTCTTAGTCACAAAAACGGCAAAACGGAACACTGAAAGTGTAAAACAAATGTTTTGTTCCGAGACAAAGCTCATTATCATTCCATCGGACACCTTTTTTTGTAGTGGCTGTGCGGCCTCGTTCGATGTGTGACAATCTATCAAAAGGATCTGTCAGAGGACAACGAAAAACTAAAACACAACTTGAAAACAACGCCCACTTTGCTCCCGACATCGGTACGAAGTGGTACCAGCGCAACTAGAAGTCCTCCCGGAGATCCACTGAAAGGACAAAAAAAGACCCTTTGTTTCTGATGTAATCCTTTGCATGTTCTCCGAAGCAAATCCAACGAAAACGAATTATCTTAACCAAATCTTACCACAGGAGTTAATCCAAGTGTCTACACGAAATTGTTCATCAAAACCCTGCGAGACAAACCCCCAAAACGGATTAAAGGATGGCAATTGCCTAAAATCACTTTCTTTTCTCCATTCAATTGTGTCCTGTTCTCTGTTCACGTAACATTGGTGGTTTATAAAAATCTTATCGAATAGCGTGCATCTAAGCATACGGAAATGAGCGGTGCTATTCCACTGTTGCTGCTGCTTCTGCTTCTGCTGCTGCTGCTAGCTGATGGCACTGGCTGGTTGCTTCAGACTGTGTGTTTGGTGTAGTTTCCTAGAAAAATGTGACCTCCCAATTGCTTGGGGGACTTGATGTTGTGTGTGGGGGATGTAAAGTATAATTGTGATTGTGTTGCGCGATTCGGCATTATTACAAATTTGAAATTATTTAGCAAGTCGTGCCGACTGTAATTGAAATCGATTACATGATTTCGAGCATATTACTCATTCTTTTGTTATGGTCGATTCTAGGAGAGGGGGTAATAGGATAACTGACGACATTACACATTCAATCAATTTAGAGACATAAACAGGCGGCAACCGTTGCGAATGTGTATTCATTGACCCAATTGATGGGCCAAATTCGACAGTGATCATTCTTAGGACCGCAATATTTTTCTTCTTTTCCTAGCTATTTGTTTTTCCAGTGTACCAATTACTCTCAAGAGGAAGTGACAATGATTCTATGAAAAAGAATGCTTTCAAAAGCAGGTAGCGATTGTTGATTTTTCAGTTCAAGAAAGACTTTTTTGACAAATTTGACGAAGATTTCTGAATCTTTTTTGCCAAATTTTCTTCAAAGCAATAAGGCTTAGGTAACTAACAATTTCAATAACATCCTCTTGTACAACAATGCTTCCGCCCAAAGATTGCAGAATGATTCGAATCAACAGAGTTCCTGATATAAAGGACTACCATAATCAGTTGTGAATCAGAAATGAAAAGAAGTCCTTTGAAAACAATCTTTGCAATTGTATGTTAATATTTTTCAAGGAAATTGTAAATTGATATTTACTTGAAGGTTTGACAAAACCTTTGGTTTAAATTAAATTTATTTCTGCTGAGTTTATTATTGATGCTTTTTAAATTTTTTTTATTTTTACTTATCCAATTGATTTTCTTTCCGCGTCGAGGATTATTTTGAGAAACAGTTCACTTTTGACCTACTTTCGTTTAGTCGGGTTAGCCTTGTTTTACAACCAGGAAGCCTATTGTTACGACCAACGCTTAGGTATATGAAAATCACTAAGCACGCTTTTCATTTCGATGATTTCAGTATCGGAGGTGTTACTAATTCCTCGCGAAAGACGATACCCGTGAAAAAAAGTTTTCTGTTTTCTGTTGGGACTTGAACCTCCTATGACTACGCCGAACACTCTCTCTTACTAGTTCGACAACAACTCGAGTGGGATATAACCGAGTCTACGAAATTACTCGCTTATTAGTTTCAGTTCATCAAAAATCACGAAATTGATTTCGTCTAAACTGAAATTATATAGATAAATGGTCCTATGACGCTTCCCTGTGGTACCCTATTTTCGCTCTTAAATCCATTCACACCAAACTCTGTAAATATTTAAATATTATTCTTCAGATAAAATTCACATAATTTTCACTGAAATTTTCTTCCACTACGTTGTTTTTACGTGATGACGTTAAGACTAAAAAAAATTCTCAAATCTTCATCTTGAGTTGTTTTTGACTATCCCTGTTGGCATGGTAATAGTTTGAGTGCTAAAACAAAAACTGAGGTAATATTTGGTACCATACACTGCTGAATTTGTTTTTTTTTTTTTTTTGAAGAAAGGAGAAGGACAAAGTGTTGTCAGCTGAATATAAAGCCATCTAGCCGAACGTTATGGATGTACAAGCATAGAAGTAGAATTCAGAACAGAGTCCAGTCGAACCTCTGCAGTCTTCCACTGCACTTGATATGAAATATTCACTATTCAGAGCCTTGATAAACATAGAAAACAAAGATCACAATGGACTTTGTCGGCAGCTTTTACTGCCTTCTTTTTTTAATGAGACGAAATAGAAGAATAAAAATCAGAACAAGATAAGATAGCAGAAAAAATCCATCAATCGCTGAGATCAGTGGATGTTTGCGGATGTTCTTCTTCTTATTCTTCTTCAAGGCTAATTTTTGCTGCTATCAGAAGTAACACCGTTTTGCCGAACTTCATATGATAATACAATATCAGCGGGGCCAGTGTTTCATTGGAATCCAGTTCCATAGGATTGTTCGAAAGTATTTGTAAGGGTGGCAGGTCCACATCATAGTGGTCACTCTTGTACTCTACAATTGTCAAACCATTGCAAGTATCTATGTGGAAGAAACTTCATTTGATTTGGATGTGAAAAACTTCTGAAAACCTTGTAGTAGTCAGCATTTTATATTTGACATCAAGAAGACCGAGTCGATTTCAAAGCTCAACCCATCTTTTCATTGAAATCATTGGCCGTGTGGAAAGTTTTTTGCGTGTACACCGCGATCACTTAAAACCTACCCCTAAGTGGTATGAAAATGAAACAAGCTCATAGCAACAGAATTTGGCTTACTTAAGAACTCATACATTTTAAGAGCAATACCCTTTATTTTGTAGAAGTCTCAATACTTTTGCAAACGCCACCTCCTGCAAAAGTCGAGTTGAGTATAGTTCCGTTCTTAAGGCCGACTTATGGTCACATGTATAATGACGACCAATTTGAGAGGCTGATTAAATGTTGTACCCCAACCAAAAATACATAAAAATGTAAGGGTAAAGTCGGGGGAATTGGCTCCCATTTTCGTTTTTTTGCTATAACTAGAAAAATAAACAAGATTTCTATTTCAAACAAAAACAAATTTATTTCAAAATTGATCCATTAACACAAAATTGAAATAAAAGGTGTGGGGGTTCGGGTCTGCCCCCCCCCCCCCCCTCCAATCGGGAAAATAAAAGATGTTATTTGTAACATTTATCGACTCCTAATGTTCAAATTTCGTTACGGGACAGAATAATATAGCATGAGCAAGACAAAAAAGTAAAGTAGAAGTAATTTTATTATTTTAAAAATTCAAGAACCTTATTGATTATTATTACAATTCATAAAAAACTGAAGAGCAGGCTACCTCAAACACTAGTAAATATTGGAGGTTTTTTGAAAAATTCCACTAGAATTTCGTCCTCGGTAAGTTCAATATGGGTATGGCGTATGGATATTTAAAGAAGGAAGACCATTTAGTCGTTACTTTCCCATCGTATTTCTCAGGTAAGTTTTGATCCTCCTCAACGTCGAAAATGATCGTTCTGGGGTTGCTGTAGTTACAGGTAGTACTGCCAAGACTCGCAAAATATAATCGACATTCTTGAACGACTTGCTATTGATAACCTGAAAAATATCGTCAGATTGATGTTTGCATGTGTGACTCGATCCGATAAAAGGGACTTAGGTACTATGCAAATAATCGGTTGTTGGATCTTGATTGATTACACAAGTTCTTTTACTGAATATTCATGAAGCGCAATTAGAAATTGTAACATCGCTATTTTTTCACAAAATATAAATTCAGAGAAACGATTTTTTAGATGGGTCTTGAATGGTATATCAGCGCCTTTTAGAGCGTGCCGTGTAAGCTTTCACTTTTGCCTAAAAGGTGCCTTTTCTCGGATCGCGTCACAAATAAACTTTTTTACATGTACATTTTTGATCAAAAAATCAAGCGCATTTTGGATGTTCCGGCCCTTGGTTCGTTGTCTCCACATCTTGACTTCTGACAGAAAATTTTCTTTCGAACAATCCGATATATCTTCGTAAAATGTGTAGAGGTCAGCGCATTTCTTTTCGTTAAATTCTTGTTTAAGAAACAGTTGCCCGAAACTTTGGAAAATGGATTTGTGTTCCGAGAACTGACTTTTGAGTTGAGAAATGAACGTATCAAGAAACGGAATGTAGAAAGAAATTCTGTAGTAGTCTTCAATACTTTCTGCTTGAACGTTGCAACGATTTTTTTGTTGATTGCAACGGCGGCGGCGGGCGGCGCGGCGCGCGGCGTGGCAATTTCATAAGTAACGTGGAAAGTAGAATCTGCGTTTTCGCGTTTGTACGTAAATTCATTCAAAGCATCATCTGCCAGTTTAGTAGCCTCACCCAGATCTTGGTTTTTAGATTGCAATTCCCGACTCAAAGGCAAAACAATCGAATTAACTGATTTCATAATGTGACAGGCGATTTGGAATTCAACCGTCGAAATCGCTGTCGAAAGATGCAATGCATTTTGCGAAGTATCTCGATCTTTCCACGTTTTTATTTCTTCCAAAGATTTAATAACAGCAGGTTGCAATTCAACGTTCGTTTCCAACTACTTCATGAGACTGAGTCCACTTGGTAGGACAAACAGACTTCAACTTTTGTTTTTTTTTTCTCACTTTTGTTTGTCATTTTCGAAATTTCTTGGTGTAGAACGTCTTGTCTTTTAGGCCAGTGAAAAAATGCTTCAATCGATACGATAGTTCCTAACGCATTTTTGATTCCTGACACTTCGCATGCTGCATTGACTGCCAAACTAAAGCTATGTGCAGCAAAATGTACATAAATTGCAAGGGGGAAATACGATCTCAGATGAGCCTGTGCACCAATAAATTGGACACTCATTGCCGGAGCTCCGTCTAATCCTTGGCCATACATATATGAGCAATCGACGCCAACATCATGTAAATAATTTCTGATTGAATCTGCTAAACCTCGTATATAGAAATAAGATTTTGAGTAATAGACCCCCCCCCCCCCCCCATGCCCAAATCCTGGATCCGCCACTGGCACCAGACCAGTACCATATATCGCGAGATTTCTGGGTGCCATTTCCTCCTTTTGACTACACTTCTTTTCTTTCTTTAATAAAATGAAAAAACACATTTGCTCAATTATTGGCATAAGCAAACACAACAGTTGCAGTTCTTTTTGTATTAAAATGTACACTTGGCGTCGAAAACTTTTAAAACCTCTCGAATATCACTATTGTATATAAGTATAAGGAGTAGTAAAATCCCATTTAAGAATCTTTGGACCGAGGGCACAGAGGCGCACCGATCGCTTCTTTATATTTTCAAAGGCACATAAGGGCTGTGAACTGAGCCGAGTTGTGCGCTAACATTCAAAAAGAATGTCGAATTTACTATTATTTATATATGCAATGATATCACTTACCTATACACAAAAAAACTATTCCCTTCACTTTTCTCTAGTCCATTTTTTAATTTTAATTCATTCTCAATGGTTACTGCAGATCCAAATGAATCAACTGAAAGCTTTGGTCAGAGTCGGACTGAATCATCTTTTGCACTTTTTGTTTTCAAAAGAAGTGGGATATTGAAAAGTATGTACCATATCACTCAAATTTACCCTAATAAAAAAAAATTAAGTGGCGCAACAAAGCTATAAAAGCCACGGAGTCTGAGACATTTGCAGGACCTACAATTGTATGCCGATTCCCAACGGCTAAGTTAGAAACCTTTTCCTATGGAATTTTGAAGTGAAGGGCGATATCGGTGCGAAAAACTTTTCCCCTTCCATGTTTCTAGGACTCGAACCTCCAACGTGGCAGGCACATATGCCAACCGCTTCGCCAAAGGAACCACAAATTAGGATGTTCATCTTTTGAAAATTCAAAGAAGTTGATTCTTCTTATAACTAGGTATAGCAGATTTTGCTTAAGATGCTTTTTAAGGTATCGTTTACGTTCTATATGCTAGTTAAATTCCTTAACTATATACTTTCTGTGTATATATCGCAATATTGAGAGAACTTTATTTGTAAAATTTTTGTTCAAACTCAAAAGATGCCTGTGAAAGTAGTCAAACGTCGAGGGTGCTCAGGCTTGCCGACAACATGCCCAAGACTAGGCTGGTATGGAAGTGGCTGTCATTAAAGCCCCTTTCATACTAAGTTACAGGTCCTTTGTAAAACCGCATCGCAAGGTGCCTCGCTAACTGAAGTATTTGTTGCTTTCAATAGAGTGATGGAAGCAATGAATGTTTATGATTTAACGTGACGTTTGCTTCCAAGTCCTCAATTCCTGTTATGTCCACCTAATTTTCCCTGATTTTCTTTTTATAAAATATCCAAAAAATAAACTTCTACTCCTAACTACTGCGCACACAGTGTCACCAATAATTACTGTCAAAGCAGCAATATGTCCAATTGAATTGTTCTGCACGCCACTTCCTGACACACATTCGGCAAAACAATAATGATTAAGACAATTTGTATTAATAAACTTTATCTCGCTTGGGAATCAAATAATTACCCGCACACACCGCCGCAGAAGAACTACCTATATATGAAAATACTATGCGTTAATCAATCATTTAATGTTTCAACAAACAAAAACCACTTACTTTGCAGTTAGGTACTTTTTTGGCTGCAAATACATTAAATGAAAAAAACTCAATTTATTCCACCGAAAATATAAATGTAATTCAATAACAACAACTCGATCATTAATTACGTTTAATAACCCCAATTAAATGCTGTAGGCGTACTGAATAACAATTTTGATTTATTTTCCTTAAAAAACTACTTAACCACTTTTATATCGGCCCACGGCATCAAACTAATAATTGATTTCGCTGACCAAAGTGAAAGACAACTATATTCGAAAAAAGCCCTTTGAATGAGAGCGCGAGCCCCGCAATTAACGCGGCCCAAAAACAAAAACCTAAACACAAATAAATCCGCCCTAAATTTTTGATCTTAATCATGTGGCTATTGTTTTGCCTGGCAAGACGAACTCCACGGTCTGATCCTGTAAAATTGGACATGGGTAATCGAGTCATGTGGCTAATTGAGTAGTAAGAGCCTCTTTTTGTAAAGTCACTTTACAAATTTGACATTTCATCTAATGCAGTTCTCGTTCGATGTTGTGTCTGAGTGTGGATGTTGTTGTTGGTGTTTTATAATATTTGCTCTCAAAATCCATTACGATGTTCAAAAGTGACAGTAATTCTTGTTTTGTTACGAGAACCGACACCGTGTTTAACTGCTCCTGCCGTCGCCGCCACTTGTCAGTCTTGGAGGCATGTCATTCAGTGATTCAGTGATCTTATCGTCCATGTTTAAGTTGTACAGGTTGTAGCTTGTATGATGTATAGATAAATCCTATATAACACTTGGGAATCACATCTTCATCGATCGGATATTGCTTTATATGTACGACCACAACAACAACAATAGACTCGTATATACAATGAAGAGGGCAATGTAAGATGATTTGGTATCAGAGAACTCGTGCCGCCACTCGAATTTGAGATTTGTCGGACACATTAGGACACTTTGGACAGAGCAGAAGATAATAGCACCGAATCCAAAGAATGTTGTCCAAATTAAGAGGATTACGCGTCGATTTACGTTTTTGTGTGATGAGGAACCTTTTTTCTTTTTTTGTATTGCCTTAAGCATCATTAGCGCAGATGGCTAATGCTGTTTGTTTGGCAAAGCCTTCAATTTGTCAGAACTGGCGGCGGTTGAATTAACGCCCACGCGTTATTGATTTCTTTTTTATGAGCTTAAATGTGTCTCGGGCGTTTGCCTCTTATTTGACCCTCGACGTGGAAGAAAAGGGAATATATTAATGGCGAGTCGAGTATGATTGAATTGAAATTGGAATTAATTAAAAAAGCTTTTACGTGTGTGGCGTCAGGGTTTTTTTTTAACTTTTTTGTATAATGCCTTATATGATTAAAATGCCAAATTTAATAGTGCTCTTAAGGCAACCATCAGAGGATTCAAATAATTTTTGTTTAAAGAAAAAGTAAGCTAGGTGTGTTAGGCAGCGAGACTGTTCATTTTTTTTTTTTTTTTTTTTGAAAGGATCTTCTATCAGAGATCCTGGATATGATCTATGATGGAGACATACGTTTAAAATATTATGGCTTCATACCAAAATTAAAAACAAAATGGAATTCTGTTTTTCAATTGAATATTTTTGTTCAATCATCAATCGATTTAATGTATTTGTTGAATAAACCGTCGCAACTAGGCTCCATATTGTAATTTTCAATTTGCAAGACCATAATGTTTAGTGTGGTTAGGTCCATACTCTTTAGAGCAAATTGGTTAGGCCACCCTAGAGGCTAAAAAAAAAAGCTTTTTGGGGATTTTTTTTCAAACCGAGATAACAGAAACGTGATTTTATTATCTTTATTAGTGACTGCTTACAATAATTTTTTTGAAGAGATTCATTACAAAATGCCGGTTGTGTAGCGTTTTTGCGACGACCGACGACTTTTTTTTTTCGGGGTCCACTGCCGGACCAAGAGCTCCTGTAATTTTTTAAATAATAATGACCAAATGAATTTTTTCGATTATATATACTAACTGCTATAGAAGTACTAAGGATTTTTGAGATATATTGATTTTTGGCCAAATGGCGCCCTTCTAAAGTGAAAAGTGAAAAACTTGCCTAAAAAATTGTCAGATAATTGTTAATAGCAAATGAACTACGCAATGTAAAAAAAAATCCTATATACTTCCATAGACAATGTATATTTCAAAACATTTTTTTAAATTTCAAGTTAATCGATTGAAAACTGCTTGAGTTACGAGTCTGGCCAACTTGAAAAATACAGTGTTGAGATAAACGCGTTTAAAGTTTTGAGTAGTAGAAAATCATGAAGAATTTTACAATACTTTTAGTCTGTGATGCCTGAAAGAGACGTTCGGCAAGTCTTACTTGTCTAGACTAGTCGGGAAAAAATATTTGCAATAACAACTGCCGTATACATGCTCTACTCCCCTAACGTACATTCCCCCTTGCGCTCACAAAAGAAGCTCGCTGCGGATCAGACGTCCTTGTATACTAAAAAATAAATTCGAAAACCGAGTACCTAAAGGTTTTTCCCGGCCATAATCTTCTGGGACACCATTTTTGAGGTCCTAAGGGTCCATTTGGAACTTAAAAAAAAATCGATTTTTCGAAAATTCTAGGGTGGTCTAACCCCTTAAACTGTAGGTTACTGCTTACGTGTAAGGAGCATCAATTTTTGTTTAACGTCTTAACACTAATTAAATACTTACATTTAGTGTTCTTTTGGTTGATTGTTTTGTTTTTAGCCTTTTTTAAAGTCTGGAATATGTATTCCTTCGTCTATCATCGTAACCCTCGAACAGATAACAAGAGAAAGCAGAAGCGCTAGAGAATTCTGATGACCGTGTCTATACGAAAGTTCCCTTACTGAACCTTTTTTTCAAGAATGGTGTAAGAATCAAAACAGAAGTCTACATGCCAATTTCGAAACTCTCATGTATTCCTTAGCTGTTTGAGCAAATGGTCTGCGGTGGCTCATTCTTCTTTGCGTCATCAATTTACAATCAGCAATCCGAACTTGTGCAAAGAACACATATTGTGATGATTCTTTTGATCGAAGACTGGAATAAGCTCGTCAGATCCAAGGGTTACTAAATAAACATCAAAACTTAAGTTTATTGAAGTAAGTTTTATTCCGATGTTTCTAAAAATATGCTTTACAACTTAATACAGTCATGTTCATATCTAATGCAGTAAACAGTTCCGGTGCACCTAAGTATAGGTCTTGTGAACCTTCTTTCGATGAGGTAAGGTACAACGCTAATGTATTGTATTGTATTGTAAGATTTATTTGGCCTGAAAGTGCCATTAAATTTAACATGAATTGTTTTTACAGTATTAAATAATGATTAACAAAAATAGTTCAAAAGTTAAACTACTAAACTATATTTTCATTTATAAATAAGGCAATAAGTCTTTTGGATATGTTTATGCTGTTTGCATTTTTAATATGATGAGGCAGTCGATTAAATGATTGCAAGCCATCGTGGAACATGGAACATTGACCTCTTGTTGTTCTCATCCGTTGAATGATGAAATCTTCACTGTTGCGCAAGTGATATGCTGAGTTAGCATTGGTTGAAGCTCTTTCACACAGATATTCAGGGCACATGTTGTTTTTTATTTTAAATATAAATGTCATTGTCAGCATGAATAGCCTTTGGTTAATATTGAACCAGCGTAAGGACTCATGCATTTCTCGGATACTAGCATAACGATCACGTTTCAGTACGATGCGCATTGCTTTGTTTTGTAAAATCTGCATTCTACTCTTTTGGGAGATATTACAGAAAAAAAGGATGGTAGGACAATACTCGAAATGGGGTTTAATTATCACATTGTATACTTTTATTGCACTGTTCATTGATAGACTAGGCCTTATTTTTCGAAGAACTCCTAACTTCTTTGACACTTTTTCACACAGATAGTCAATATGTTCATTCCAACACAGTTTATTATCCACTATCACACCGAGGTACTTAATATTAGTTACAATTTCGAGTGAACAGTTTTCAACATTTATGCACAAGTTACACGGGATCAATGGTGCATTCAAAAACATACATTTAGACTTATCCATATTTAACAACAGACGGTTCATTTTTAGCCAATTGTTTATTGCACAAAGATCTTCATTAAGATTGTTCACACACGTTGTTACATCACGACCGGATATACACAACAGACCATCATCAGCGAAAAGTTTTAGCCACGAATGTTTTAACACTTTTTCCATATCATTAATGTAAACAAGAAACAATAGAACCCCAAGCAATGTACCCTGAGGGATACCTATGTTTACTGGCAATGACCCAGATATTTTACCGTTTACTGTGGTGCGTTGCGATCGTCCATCCAGGAAGCTACGAAACCATTGAAGTTCCGTTCCTCTAACACCAATTTTATAAAGTTTTTGTAGCAATATAGATATATTTACAGTTTCAAACGCACGTTTAAGATCAATGAACACAGCTATGACTAAATGTTTTTTATCAATTTCAGACTTCCACATATTGATTACAAGATTAAGACTAGTTTCACATGAGTGTTTTGCTCTAAAACCAGACTGGTTTACAATTAATATATTTTCACTATTCAGGTGATTTTGCAGTTGTGTCATGACTATTTTTTCAAGCACTTTTTCATATATTGGAACCATATTTATTGGACGATAGTCCTTGCAATATTTAGCATTTGGAATTTTGTTGGTTGGGACAATTAGTGACTCTTTCCAAGATGCTGGAAAAATGTCTGGATGAGTTGGTGATAGTTCTAGGTTTTGTGTTTGGTTCTGAGATGATGACAAGTAAGGAATTTAAGTCTTGACCTTGATGCTTGAGTGGTGATGCAGTGATTCTCAGCTTCACGATTTTGTTCGGATTAATCATGGCGGGTGCAGGTTTTTGGTCTTCGTTTTTTGTTCTTCTGAATACAGTTGCAGTGATGTTGTTTCTCAGTTGAACAGTTCAGCTTTGGAATCGCATGTCTCGTCTGGTGTGATGATTCCTGAAATGGGATTAGGACGCTGATTATAGGTTTTGCTCTGAGATAAATGGAGCCACTTAATACAGAGCCACTAAATTCAAAGCGATATATAGCACTGGACACTAAATCACAGCGAGAAAAGCTCTGGACCTCTCCTAGCCAGAGTCACGATTGAAGCAGAGTGATTTTGTTTGATTTCTTCTGTCTTCATATAGCCCACTTGGTGGGGGTGGGGGCGAAATCTGTATACTTTGCTGAGCGAGCTGGAAAAAACTCCATTTAACCGTCGATGCTGTGTGTATCGTATTATAAGTACAATGCAGTACTTGTGTTGTTCTTTTTGTTGCAAAGCTTTCCGGATTCTGAGTATCATATGATGATGTTTTTGTTTTGTTTATTTTGGTGTTATTAGGATATAATGGTTCAATACAATATGGCTTATACCCTTCTGTAACATATTTTATCACAAATGTTTTTTTTTTTTTTGCATCTCAGAGACTTAAGTGGCACTGAACTTTGAGCAAGCTCATTTGTACACACTTATCTACGCTCTTCATCATTAATGCAAGTGTTACTGGTTAGTAAATAACGCCAACACAAGCACAAAGGGAACGTATACGAGGAAAAATAAAAAAAAAAAATATTACAACATTTACAAAGTAAAACATAGATTATATTAAAATTAACATTAATAGAGCAAACTAAACTAATGAAATTAAATTAAACTACTGTAATAAAAAAAACTACTAAACATGAATCATGCTGATGGTAAACTGGTTCTTAATATTAATTTTAAACTATTTTTACTGATGTTGAAATCGGCAATAAAAGGATTGGAGTTTAATAACCTACTCATGCGAGCTAATGGCTCATGCATGCCATAGTTAGTTCGGTGGTGGGAGCGATGTATAAACTCTAAATTACGTAGTTGGTGAGTTCCTCCGCGATAGTTGAATCCTACGTGGGAGAGCAAGTCGGGAGCATCAATTATACCGGTTATTAATTGATGAAAAAACACTAAATCATTGTTGATTCTTCTCTGTAAGAGGGTTTGAAGATTTAATAAGCGAATACGATTTTCATAGGGAGGGAGATTGAAAGGATCTTCCCAAGGAAGACCTTTGAGAGCGAAGCGTATGAATCTGTGCTGTATTGCTTCGATTCGAGATTTATGAATATCATAAAATGGTGACCACACCTGAGAAGCATACTCTAGATGATGACGAACATAACAGTTGTATAAAGAGAGGGTAACATAAGGGTCATTAAATTCCTTAGCCCATCGCTTAATAAGGCATTGAATTTGCTTTGTTAATAATGAGGTTAATGAGGTTCATTAAATTCGAGGTTGGTACTAAAAAGAACACCGAGGTCCCGGAATCTAGAAACTTGAGATAGGGATTGTTGCGATATTGAATATTCTCCAATGCTAGGAGATCTTTTACGGGAAAAGGTCATACTTTGGCACTTGGAAGTATTTAAAATTAGTCCGTTCATTGAACACCATACAACAAAACTATCAATATCTTTTTGTAAGAAGTCGCGATCTGAAGTATTTTCGATGATTTTAAAAATTTTCATATCATCAGCAAAGATTAAAATGTCGCTATAGGAGATGCAAGAAATTACATCATTTATTGCAATAATGAAAAGCAAGGGGCCGAGATGACTACCTTGTGGCACGCCGGACATAGCATTGAAAGGTTTTGACAAAACGAGTGGGGAATATTCCAAATTTTAATGAAAGCTTGAAAAGATGTTCGAGTGGATAGCATAAACGTGAGGAACACTTCTTTAAAACGATTGGCGGAATCATGTCCGGACCAGAAGAAACGTCATCATTGAGAGAAGAGAGGTAGTAAGTAATTCTATCTAAAAATGTTCCAAAGTACTTGGATGTGGGTATCAACTAGAATACTTTTTTACTGATTTCTCAAAGGTTTTCGTACATCTTTCTTACAAAATCTTAAATGCTCCAGTATTTCAGGTTCGTATAATTTTCTACCGAAGAAATAGGTCTTACCAAATCGAATCTCGTGTCGTTTTGTCGAAACCTTTCAGTGCTCTGTCTGACGAGCCACAATGTAGTTACGTTGGTCCCTTTCTTTTCCTTGTGGAATTAAATGACGTTATCTCTTGTATTTAATACAGCGAACCAATTGATGTTCAAAAACTGGTGTTCTAAAAACGGAATTAGTTTTAGGTCTTCTTAAGAACTTATGTTCTAAGACATAAAGGAAAAAACCCTAACTAAAGATTGAAAAGATTCGGTGTCGGTGAGCTCGATGCCCTTTTTACTATTGACCTAGAAATTGATGAGTATATCGATTTTATTACTTGCAAAGCAAAATCTATGCTTGGCTTTATTAGGAGATGGACAAAGTAATTTAAAGTATTTGAGAAACTGCATTTGTAACTTACTGGGAATGGAATTGCCCGAATTCCAGGCAACATGTTCTTGAAAAGCTTTCTTCCACGAGGTTTTTATAGCTTTATAGTGCCATGCCAACCTATTTATTTATTTATTTTACCATACACAAATTGTCTCGTAATTCGTGTGCCATACTTTTAAATATGATTCTAGGTCATGTTCTAAGAAAAAAATGGTTATATAGTAAAGTTTGCTTTTCAACATTGACTTCACTTTTTTACAATTTGAAAAAAGGCCCTGAGGCCCTGACCCATGTTGCGTTTGAGATCTCTGTCAGTACAGATGATGGAGGCATCATTTTGGACTTTATACTAATCTTTAAAACGGTATTTATGTTAAGCTGATATGGTTAATGGTTGATAAATTTTCTTGTTCGAGCGAAATTTCAGCTTTAACGTATTTTTTTCAAAAAATGCTCTGATAAATAAAAATCAGGTTGGCGCCAGAGAGCTTGGTGCCTCGGGGCCTAGTGCGTTTCCCACAACCATACCTTCTGAGGAAATAGAGGGGACCTACCTACTGTTTTCTACCGATTCCGATCGGCTAATCGAGAAAGCGCTTTTCATGACAATGAATTTACTATCGCAGGACTTTCCAATTCCTCGCGAAAGGCGATACCCGTTTAGTAATTTTGGTTGCCTTCTGTTCGAATTTGTGTCACGAACCTCTGGATAAACAGGCAAACATGCTAACCATCACGTCACGGGTACCACTACGATTAATACTCGACATAATTTTTGTTCTTATTTTTGTAATTAATAAAATAATGTTAAAATTAAGCGCAAGTACATTCATTTCATGATATTTAGAAAAAATCTAATTTTGGATTTGGGTTAGCCTTTTCTTAAATCATCGAAAAGTGGTGTAAAGTTGAGAAGCGGACTTTACTGTAGAATAATTTTTTTCTTTGAGTTTGACCAAGAATAACATCCCAAAGTATGGCACACGAATTACGAGTCATCCTGTATAAATATAAACAGGTAAATTGGACGTAAGTACTAACTCGAGTTAAGGTTAATGCTAGCACATTTCTTTCAACCGTAACTTACGAAAAATAGAAGGGATCTACATTTTTTTTTGCTAATTTTGAAATATTGAAGTTCTAAAGTGCTTATCGTAGCGGTGCAATTACTCTTCACTGACTTGACAATTAATCACAAAAGTGATGCCCTTGGAAAAGCAATTGGATTGTTGCGGGCGTCGACTCTCTAAGTCCTAGCTAACAGATCTTTTAGTTTTGCGCAATGGGCACCAAACCAGCAAGAAGACATGTAACTTCATTTTTTCTACATGAAAAACTTAGATGGATTTTAGATTTAAATAAATAACCCAAAGATATGGGCCACGGTGCTTCTTATGTTATTTTACTACATGTAAGTAGGTACAGCCCCTACACGCCTACACAGTGATCAACTGAGCCCTTCTTGTGTGCAAGTGTTCACGGACTTTTATCCATTTTCTTGAGTCCCATTTTTTACCAAATTGCTGTTTTGTAAGTAAGTATTAAGTAAGTATTTAGTAGATGCTTACCTTGATCCAGATAAAAAATCCATCAAACTCATCAAAAAAGAGATTTTGTCTTGAGCTTTCAACTTTTGAAGAAGGCCACAAAGACCACACACTTTGAATTAGGCTCCAGCTTTATAAAAACCAAATGATCTTACCGCGAATTGCCTTCCTATAACAATCTCAAACTCATTCTCCTTTGTATCTCCCTCCAGATACACGAAGAGAAAAAAGAAAGTCCATTGAATTAGTTTGATTAATTGAAACACCCCGGCGATCGATCGAAAGTAATTACAATGCTCCCTCATCAGATTTTCCCATCAAAAACAAGCTGCTCTGAAGCTCTCAATGAGTATATAATTTCTTCCCATTCAATTAAATTTTTCGAAATCAATTTGTCTATTTAATTGCCGCGTATAACCTACCTACAGTTATTCAAGCTCCTGTGGCAATGCAATCAAAACGCCCACCTAAGTGTTGAGAATATAATAGTTTCGGCAGTAATTGCTTTTAGTTTGTGAGAGAACAAGAAGGCATATTGTAATTGTAACCCCCCCAAACACCAATCATTCACACAATTGCACATTTCTTAAGTCGAAAATGATTCCCGATGAGTGAAACCCTGAAATTACCATGAAACAAATACCATTTCCCCCAAGTCAAAGCAACACCATCGCATCGGACATCGAAGACTGACTTGCCTATATGAATGATGATAACAAGGACGAAAAACAATTGAAATTTCTTATTGAAATAAAAAGTCACTTGTGTTCAATGTGCAGACGCTGTGTCCTGAAACCGTGTATTTAAGTACAGCTATACCACGATTGGTATAGTAGTAGGTACCTACGCCTAATGACTTTCTTGCATGTCAAATGATCATCACTCTTCACCTCTCTCTCTGTTTCTCAGTCAATCGCATTCCTGGTGTGGTAATGCATAAGGATATACGCTGTGTTAAGCAGTGTGTGTTAGTGTTTGTGTGTGTGGGTGGAAAAACAATCACTAGGAAGCATTTAAGCTAATGTTTCATTTAATTATATGCAATCGAATCGGGTCCTTTTTGTTTCATCGATGTAATAAATGAAATCAAACTTAAATGTAACACATAATTCGGTTACGTAAAGGACACCTAGTTAAAATGTAATTAGGTTGCTTTTCATGCATTAGAATGTGTAAGTGTGGGAGGTGGTTGTTTAGTTTGGCATGACGGTAAGTTGGAATGTTTTTGTTTGTTACTAAAAAGCGTGTGGGCGATGATGGGTGTAAGGAGCGAAACAATCCCGAAGTTGACTTTTTGGTAGGCAAATCAATTGAGAGCTCTCATTATCATTACAAAATTCGGTATGTGTGAGTGCTTTGATTGGTTAAGAAATAGTATAGATTTGCCTTCAGAGCTTACTTGAACACTTTAATATTTAAGTGAGTATCGCTCTAAAATACTTTGCCATTTACAAACAATCGTCATTTGCCGTCGGAAAAAGTTGAAGGCCTCATTCTTCAAACTGAATATCGCGCCTTGGTGCGGTGCCGTGGCGTAATGATAAGCATGTCTGTCTTTTACGTGAGAGGTTCAACTTTCGAGTCCCATAAACGTCAAAGAAAAATTGTTTTCCGTCGGTATCACCTCTTACGAGGAAGTCCTTCGAGAGCAATTCATCAATGCCTTGGAAATTGCTTTCTAACTTAGCCTTTGGCAAAAAAAAACTGTAGGTCCTTGAAATGCTTTAAACTCGAGGCTTCCAAAGCCTTGTGGCACTACCCCATTTATTTTACTTAACGCGCCTTGAACGTGTTTGAGAGAGAGAAGACTTTTTTCACATGCTTTGTTTTGGCTATTGCTGGGCGCCATATTGAAATTAAATAAAGTTTTGTTTCTGTAAAAAACTCTCAGCAGTTTTCAAGTTGTAATAAAATTTTCATTGTCATTGAATTTTCTGAAAGTTTTTTTTTTCTTTTTAGAGAAAAACTAAATTTTTAGTTGACTTTCAAATCATTGTCTTAAAACCCATAATGTTTTCCATTTTCTTTATAAAGGAATAAGGAAATCAGATTTAATTTAATTATTAGAATTTTAAAGATATCCTTTCAAGATATGTATACCTTAGTTGGAAACCTTTGGGATAAAGGGATTTTCAACAGGGACGCTACAAAAGTAGAGCGGCAGGGACAGCAAACGACGCCATATTTCTTTCCCCTCTTTTGACATTTCTCTTCAGTAAAGCTTGCCATTTTATGATAAAAAGATGTTCGAGCCAACAACGATTCGAAATTATTAAAATTTACTAACGAAATTCGGAGTCAGTGGCCTCAACGTTAAGAGCGCTACGTCCAATTTATGGTCGTCACAATCGTCCTAGCAGATCAACAATTGAGCGTCTAGTGGAAAAAATTTGAACCCACAGGCACAGTACAAAATGTTCGCGTTCCAGTGAGATAAAGAAGTGGCCGTAAAGTCGAGAATATTGCTGCCGCTGAGGCTACAGTTGCAGAAAGCCCAAATTTGTCTATCACACGTCGTTCTCAAGCGTTGGGCATCTCTGTGACGTCGTTGTGGCAAATTTTGCGAAAAGATCTTGGCCTACATCCTTACAAGGTTAAATTGACGCAAGAACTGAAGCCGCTTGACCACCAGAAGCGTCGTATGTTTGTCAATTGGGCTGAGCAACAACTTGAAAATGTTTTGGATTTTCGTCGAAAAATCATCTTAGCGATGAGGCTAATTTCTGGCTGAATGGCTTCGTCAATAAACACAATATGCGGTATTGGTCAAGCAGCAATCCCACGTATTCCATGAGTCATCATTGCATCCCGAAAAAATTACGGCTTGGTGTGGTTTATGGGCCGGTGGCTTCATTGGGCGGTATACTTTTTCCGTGATGAACCAGACCGGCACGTTACCGTGAATGGGGATCGCTGCCGATCAATGACAACCGAATATTTTTGACCCCAATTGTATGATATGGACTTGGAAGACATGTGGTTCCAACAGGAAGGCGCCACAAGCCACATTGCGAATGTCACAATCAATTTATTGGAAACTAAGTTTGGAGAACGTGTTATCTCACGAAATGGTCCAGTCGCTTGTCCGACTCGGTCGTGCGATTTGACGCCGTTAGACTTTTTCCTGTGTGGCTACGTCAAGTCTATGGTATATGCCAACAAGCCAGCGACGATTGATGAACTTCGTACGAATATCGAACGTGAAATTGCAGCAGTATCGGCCGATTTATGCTTGAAAACCGTCAAAAATGCATCCTAGAACCCGAAAAGCTGTCGGTACTTGTCATGTATATCAACGATAATCTTCGGTGGAATGGCCATACATATATGAAGTCGCCAAAAGTGCTGCTGGATGCTTAACTTGCTTAAGACAATGCAGGAATTTCGTCACCCCTTATCTGATCTGGCTACTATTTATAAAACCTACCTCCGCCCAGTTCTCATACCTGGTCAGGTGCTCCTCAAACATTCTTGCGCCTACTCGATATAAAACAGTGCGTTAAGACTGCGATAAGTGATGGTTCTATTGTAGGATCAATTGATTCTCTTGATCATCACCGTGGCTTATGAGTATTGGCACCTTATTAATCTGAAACTCTGGATCAAGATAATTTTTTTGTACTTTCTTCGATTTTTATGGCTCAGCTATTTTTTCAGCAAAAACCTTGAGCTTTTGTGTCAGGACTTTCAAGCAGGCCCTGCACTTATCCTTTATGGCCTTAAAAGCAACAAACCTCTTATATTGTCGAAAATGTCCACGAGATTTCCTCCATCTTATAACAACCTTAGTTTGAATGGGAGGTGCAGCCGTTAGCGATAACTTTTCACTCGGATCTCCCAATAAAAGAGGACCAGGAGGTGGGGGAGCGGTGGAAGGCGATTAATGGCAGATTATTGGGTTGGCGACTGGGTTATTGGGTTTGGGAACCCGCGCAACTGCATCATTTAGAGTCCTTAATGAATTTTAAGATAATGTTCAGTGGGAGGATAGAGATGTCTCCAAGTTCGCCGAAAAGTATTCTCCGAGGGCTTTTTCGTAGTGTGGGCCACGATAGCGCACTCACAGAGAAAGTGGAATGATGCTTCCTCGGCCTCATTGTCTTGGCATCCTCTAAGTAAGTCGGCTGTGCAAATGACTATTCTCATCATGTACCCAATGAGTTGTGACCAGTCAGAATGCCAATCAACAGAGAGAGAGTCGAGACTTGCTATAAGCTGGAGCAAGAACTCTGTTTGTTTCTTTCAGAAATATCTAAAGATGACCACCTGTCATTGACGGCTTTTATAAAAATTTGTTGGATTCTGTTTTTTCTTGTTCTAGTGGCTTGAGAACAGAGGTGTTCGTTTCGCTTTATTCGAATGAATAACAACCTTAAAAGTTCAATTCAAATCGCAACTATTAAGTTAATTGCTTCTACAGTCGAAAAACCCCAAGTACCTTAATTAACTCCTTAGAACTAGTTTAATTCCACGCTTATTCGTCTTTACAATTAAACAGATGCACCTTTAAGTGACAGCATCAGCCTCTATTCTGTACTTAAAAACCTCAACTTAAAGTGGTCTTCTGAATTCTTCCCTCTCCATCCTTTTTGAAATATTCAATTCGTTTCGGTGAATAAGATCAAGACATCAACCTGCCAATCACGACGGGGATTTACTTACCTTCGCTGCAAAGACTTCCTTCCAACTTATACTTCGGTCCAGCAGTCACAAATCAATAGAGTTGTATAATTAAACGCACTTGCTATGGAAGCATATTAAAGACCCCAACCACTTTGTTGTTTCCTCATGTTCATTTATCGGTGTCTGCGCGCGGATTATTAATGAAATTAAATTGTATTTAAATTGAAAGGTGGGCTGGGATAGACATGAAGAAGTGAATAGCGAAATACAATAAAAAAAGTAAAAAAAAAATGAAAAGGAAATCATTAATGGGTTTTCAATTTATCAACATTGACTGGTATTGTCAGAGTGTTACACGCTCGATTGGCTGCAAAGCGACTAGACATTTTTGACGTTTCGCGTACTTTTTGATTGTCTGTGAACGCCTTAATGGATTTTAGACGGCGCGGCTACTGCAAAAATCGGTTAGCTGCCATTCATATGCCTGCAGACCACTGACTATTGATCACAAATAATTAAATTAACATCAGGCAGTAAGTTTTGAGTTTGCTTGGCGTTTTGGTTAACAAGTTGCAAAATTAAAAGGTTGCTTCGAAGTGATTACAATTGTTTTTGTGATGTCTGAAGATATTTATTCATCATTTTTTCCTTCCTTCGGCATCTCATGAAATGTTTGGAGCGCATGAACTTAAAAAAATAGACTTACGGGGAAACAATTGCAGTGTTTCGATGTCCAGCCTAATTTTTAATACATCCACAGAAAGACAAAGTACAGTGGTGCAGCGGAAGAGTGTTCGACGACCATGCTGAACCAGGACCGACTCCAGAAACTAGCAGCCTATGCATGATTAACGGATAGCGCCCTTATTCTAGCCTATAGTCCTTTTTCCAGGTCTATTTGGACTTTTCAATTCATGTCACTTTGAACTGCATTCTATTTGAGCTTGCAGCATTTCAAATGACGTGAGTTAATGTGCAAATCATTCAGCACAGAAATGTTGATATTCTGGAGTAACTTGAGCAATTTTTCTGTTAAAATTCAAAAATGGAAGTAAATTTTTCTTTAAACTGACTTCTAAAGCAAAAAAAAAACACAATCAGACATAACTTTCTAAAAACCGCCAATCACAGGTGGTCATCTTTAGATATATGCCAAGTTTCCAGCAACCTTTGGCCAGATATTTCCAACTTCTACTCCAGCTTAGGAGACCTCGGCTTTCTCTGTTGATTGGCATTCTCACGGGCCACAACTCGTTGGGTACCCACATGATGAGAATGCGGGGATTAGCACATCCGACTTATGCAGAGGATGCCAAGACGAAGAGGCAGAAAAAGGATCACTCTACTTCCTCTGTGAGTGTCCTAGCTTGGCCCACACTAGAAAAAAACCCTCAGAGAATACTTCTTCGACGAACTGGGCGACATCTCTAACCTCCCATTGGGTCTTCTTCTTCTTTTCATTTCCGGCGTTACGAGTAGTCATCTTGAAGCGACCACACCTCTCCCACTTTTCTGCTTCACACTAGTGATCCGCCTGTGGGGTACGCCGCGTTGACCTCAGAAAGCGTCGGCAAGCCTCCCGGTTTTAGATTGTTCCATGTCTGAGGCCAACCAAATGCAGCTGTTTTTGCATTTGCTTGTACCAGGAGTGTTTTGGCCTGCCTTTTCTTTTTCGTCGCGAATTTGTTGAAACGTTGTACGATATTGCCTTTTGGGCGGGGTTCTGCGGATCTCTCCTTTGAACATGACAATACCAACTGAGCCGGTCGTGCTGAATTTTGTCCCAAGATGGTACTTTTGACATGAAGGCTTCCACGGATCTTAGTACTTCTAATTCGATCAAGCTTTGTTACTCCTGCTGTCGTCCGAAGCATCTTCATTTCGGCTGCCGTCAATTTGCTCTCATACTTTTTGTACATTGTCCAACATTGTGAACCGTATGTCAGAGCTGGACGGACAACTGCTGTGTAGAGTCTTCCCTTCAGCTTAGGGGGCATTTTTCGATCACAGAAGATAGCGGAGTTTTCTCGCCACTTCATCCACCCTACGCTTACTCGATGATTGATGTCGTCATCGCAAGTTGCTTCACTATTGATCATAGATCCCAGATATTTAAACTTTTCACACTTGGGAAGCACATTTGCATTCAAATAAATGTCTGGCGTGTCTGGATCAGAAAAAGGGCAGCAGAGGTATTCAGTCTTTTTAGCGCTAATACGGTACCCATTTCCTTCCAGAACATCAATCCAAACGTCAAGTGCTCGTTGCAGGGATGTAGGATCCTCGCTTATGATGGCTCCATCGTCAGCAAAGAATAATTGTTGTACTTTATTGTCCGTTACTTTTCCTTCGAGCAAATAATCCAGAACAGCAATAAAGAGCAGTGGACTCAAGACACTTCCCTGATGTACACCTACTGTTATTTGGGATTCTTCGGTAACTCCAGCTGTGCATCTCACTTTTGTAACTGCTCCCTCGTACATGTCCATAATTATTCGCACATAGGCTTCAGGAACTCCTCGGTGTCTGAGGGCCACCCATATCAGATCTCGTGGTTGTCGATCGAATGCTTTTTCGAAGTCAACCAACACAATATGCAAATCCTCTAAGGCATCTCGGTGTTTTTCCATAATGATCCTTATACTTTGGATTGCGTCTGTAGTTGATTTACCCGTGACAAACCCGCATTGGTCTAACCTCCCATTTGAGTAACGTCCTGAAATTTACTCAGGGCTCCAAATGGTTTAGTGGGGGTTCCCTACCCCAATAATCCAACCCCAGCCCAACCCTTTACCTCGTCAATCCTCCCACCTCCTCATCCTCTGTTTTCCCGGGGAGCACAATGGATCCTTGAGATCCGAGTGAGGTGCTTGCCACTTTTGGCTGCACACCCCATTCAACCTAAGCTAACCAAGGCTGATGGCTTTATAATTAACCGTTTTCAACAGTTTTTCTTATTTATTCTCATGCGCCCTGTACATTTGTACAACTTGCTCATATCGATACTGCGGTCCTGGACTGGGCGTATAAGTGTAATTGCTCTTGTTGGGTATAGTTATACCTTTCTTATCAGACTCCCACATAAACCTGAACGACGCCCCTGCATTCTCCAAAGTGAAAAGAAAAACTTCTGCCTTCTGCGCAACAAAAACTGTCTTTTCTATCTTTCTGCTTTTCATCAGTTGCGTTCGAAAGGGCGCAATGCATGTTTCAGGTACAGGGGTTTTTGCAAAAACTTTGTAAATTACTTTCAAACTTTGCGATTGTGATTATTTATTATTTTCGTTTGTATTTCAGGTGATCTGAATGACGATCCCACCGACTTGCGTTATGGAATGTCTTTGGCCCACATGCGCGGCATTGACAATCAGCTGCTTTCATTAAACAACTCTTCCCATCTACCATCGCACAAAGCTGGCAGTGTTGTTGGTTCTGGTAGTGGCGCCTATAATATCAACCAACAGTCCCATCAGCACAATCATCACTCACATCATCATCATTTACATGGTAATCATCTCAATTACTCGGCACATTTTAGAAGTTCCGTAGACAATGGATCACCTAATTCGTTGTCCCAGCAACAGCAGCAGCAGCAGCAGCAATTCCTTTCAGTGCAAGAACATCAGCAACAACAACAACAACAGCACCAACAATCGATGATGGTGGGTCATATTTTGCATCGCCAACAATTACCCAGTCCATCGGATCGGGACTATTCGAGCCCTTCGATAGTAGCCAGCATGGCCCTTATCCAACAGCACCATCACGAGGCTAATAATAATTCATCAGGTGGTGGTGGTGCTGGTACTGGTGGTGGTGGTGGTGGAGGAGGAGGAGAAGGTGGTGGAGTGGGCGGTGGTCATGTCGGATTTAATCAGAGTCACATTTTGCATGATAAAACGTCAAAGTCATCTAATAACTACTTTGAGGACAATGCGGGCCTCAGAGAAGGTGCATCAGGATCGGGTGAGACGAACGAAGGTGATTACGACGAATCATTGTCGGCAAACGGTGATAACAAGGAGAACGGCTCATCGGCTACCATTGATGTGACAACACCTTCTCCGCCGTTAAGTATCGGTGGAGGTGGTGGTGTAGTCGGAGTTGGGGGTAGTGTTGGTGGAGAATCTGGACTAAAGATAAAATCAACATCCTCGCCGGCGTCTTTCGATGATTTGGATGAAAATAATGAGACGATGGCTCACAGCAGTAAACTGTTGAATGGAAATGATGACCAGATAGCTAATGACCCGTCCACAATGGGAGATTGCTCAAAACTTGGCAGCAATTATGGTGAGTACATTCGAGCGAGAAACTTCGATGAAATGCAACAGCAGCAACATCAAATGCTCCACAGTGGAGATCCCCACCAGTCTCCACCACCGCATATGCACCAGCACCACTTGCAGCAGCAGCAGCAACAACGTCAAATGGACGAGTATCGTTCGGTGGGAATCATGCCACAAGAACAGCAAGATAGACTGAATGACAATGACAGTGTAGTCAATGGAAGCTGTGCTTCGAGTGAGGACCTTAACCAAACTAACTCCAGTGAGCAGGGTGAAAAGATCACCTCAGGGAGTGATGATGAAGGTCTGTTGTCAACTGGAAGGTTATTTCTTTTTTAAATGATTGAAGTTGCTTAATTTATTATTATACAGCTCAAGATGACTCCTGCTCAAAGAAGAAACACCGTCGCAATAGGACAACATTCACCACCTACCAGCTGCACGAATTGGAGCGAGCGTTCGAAAAGTCGCACTACCCAGACGTGTACTCCCGCGAGGAACTAGCAATGAAAGTAAATCTGCCTGAAGTACGAGTACAGGTAAGTGCCTATCCTTATGCCTTCTACGATCCTGTTTGACATTTTTTATTTGATTATGCAAGTATGCGAGGGTGCTTTTTGGGAGCCCTCTCCTCCACACTCCATTCACTCATTTATGACTTTTGTTTGCAATAAAACCTATCGTCTTCAACCACATACTATCTATGCGAGTACCGAACAATTTAGGAATATAATACTCGTATCCGAACAAAGGATAATCGCGCATTTGGGGACACATAAACATTTATTTTCGGTCGATGTTCGATTTTATTTGTTTTCTTCGGTTGCCGCCATAACCATAAAATGTACCTTTTAGAGCTAAACTGAACAGTGTTATACTTTTGCACATGCAACACATCACCAGGATTACCAAGAATCAAGCTCACTCCTATTCCATGGCCATGGAACTTAATATGCCGTCGGAAATGTTATGCATGATGATATGGCATGTATGTAAATGGGGGGTATACTCTGGTGTATGAAACACATTCATGTCATTGCATATATGGAGGTTAAACAAATGAAATTTGTTTTATGTTCGATTTTGATTTAGTTCAAGGGAATTAAATCAACTCGCTGAGTGAATTTTCTTCGATTAGCTTCAAAGGAAGTTGTGAATATAAAAATATTTCTGCCATACGACTGCGAGAAAGTCAAAGGCGGTTTTTCGGTTCAAGTATCAACAAATAAAATTATTATGTTTTTATTTGTAAATATAACAAAGTGGGGCCAGTTAAAAAAATAATTATGGACAGATCCTCTTGTTTGGGAGGTTTTGGTATTTCTTAAAAAGTTGAAACGTAATCTCTTTAGAGAAATAATGTAGTGGCCTGCAATGCGACTGTCAAAGTTTTTAATTTTAGTATCTAGAAGCTCTAATTTTTAAAAAAATTTTCCTTGTAGAACAGAAATTTAGTCGTACCTACATTTAATTTAATATTTTTTATGAAAAATACATTAATTTTAAAGTTCTTAAAGGTGGAAGGTAGTGCCCGTCAGTGGCATAGATAGGGGGGGATCAGGGGGATATATCCCCCCATTGTGATCGATATAATTGTTCAACATAACCAGTCATGAACCAAAAAAGTTATAGAAACACACTGTGAAATTTAGTACCTATCTCCTTTGTGAATTAGTTCTTATTGGCACTCACAGGATTGTACATTCTATACTTTAACTCTACAGGGAAAATACAAAGTCAACTTCATCTGAAAGAAATTATCATTTCGGCAAATCACCTAATCTTTTGAATTTTTTTTTTTTATATCAATTTTCCACGACTGGTATGAATAAAATCTTTTCTCTAAAGATCCCTAATACATCAGTTTACCAAGCATAACTGTATTATTCGCCAACAATTTGCTTCGCATGCTCTGTACGTCCATTGTGCAGCACATTCTTTGAATCCTTGCTGTATCTGTTTCCAGCAAAATACCAGCCATTAGAGACTGGTATCGCCTTTCGCGAGGAATTGGCAAGTCCTCCGTTAGTAAATTCATGCCATGAAAAGCGCTCTCTCAAAAAGCCGTTCGGATCCGGCATAAAATTGTAGGTCCCCTCCATTCCCTCACAAGGCATGGTTGTGAGAAATACGCTAGGCCCAGGAGCTCCTCGCTCTGTAGCGCCACCCTATTTATTTATTTTATTTTTAGAGACTGGCTAGCCACAGTTGAAGCAGTTTATAATGATTTCAATTCACAGAGAAGAAAAGATATGCTGCAAAAAACAATATGCGAAAGCGAAAAGACTCTACAAATAAAGACATTGAAAAGGCTGATTTTGACGAGATGGATCTCAAAATGTCAAGATTTTAAGAAGCTATTTCCGTTTGTGTTCGAGACTCTTGACCAAATAAGAACATGAGAATGTGACGTAAGAACTAAAAAACACTATGGATTTCGGGTTTTTGATTAGCATAAAGGTTTTAAAAGTATGGTTTACCAACTCTCGTTGTCATTAAGTAGTTAGTTTCAAAGAGTGAATTTAGACTTGGTCCAAGCTATGGATCTCGGCAAAAATTCAAGGAATCAACTAAAAATTAAACGGGCAGAAGATGACTCATTTTTCAAAAAAAATAGCTGAAGTCCTTGATATTAACGTTAAACATAAGAGAATAGTGAACCGTAAAAAGAACCGTTTGAACCCTTCGGTTCCAAGTACAGAAGAATATTTTCTTGTTACTGTTTTCAATCCTTTTCTCGATTTCTATATGTAATGAACCTTGGAGAAAAATTTACAAACCATGAAAACATACTAGAAGGGTTTTCGGTTCTTTTCAAGGATTCTTCGTCAGAAATAGACAAAGCAGCAAAAAAATTTATTGAAACTGTTGAGTTTTACCAAACATATTTGGCTGCCGAACCATCTTCTGTTCTTGAACAATTAAAAACTTTGAAGAGATATTTGATTAGTTACACTGCCCGTTTCAACGTCAACTTGTCAACTCCCGAAAGAACTTTCTCCTATTTAAAGAGGGTAAAAACAACACAAAGAAGCCAACGAAGTAAGATACTTAAAAATATGTATTTCTTAATAACAGTGTGATAAGCTTTGGATGCTTACTTATTTGCAAGATCGTTTGAATGGTTTGGCTGCTCTAGCTATTCATCGCGAAATACTTATAGCAGCAGACGAGGTTGTGTTTTATCTAAAAAGGACACAAATAAAAGGGATTTAATTCTATGATCTATTTTTTAAATTAATATTATTTCACCTATTACATCGATATTTATTCTAGTTCATATTCAAATTATATCTTTATATCTTTAAATCTTTATATCTTTAAAAAAGTGACAAACTTTCTACGCCACTGGTGCCTGTGGCGTTATGGTTTGCATCTGCCTGTTACACGAGAGATTTTTGGTTCGAATCCTAGAAAAAAGGTTTTTCTACGAGTATCGCCCTTCGCGAGGCATTACCAAGTCCTCTTACAGTAAATTCATTGCCATGAAAAGCGCTTTTTCTTTTGGCGGTTCGGAAACGACAGAAAATTGTAGGTCCTTTCATTTACCTCACAAGGCATGGATATGAGAAATTCGCTTTGCCCCTTGGCTAGATGCCAGATGACATATGACAAAAAATAAATGATAGAGGTGGTCGGTACCTACCCGTGAAAATGAAAAATACATTAACTTTTAAATTCTTAAAGGTGGAAGGTAGTGCCCCTCCCGTGATGGTTACCATGTCTGCATGTTTACCGGGAGGTTCGTGGATCGAATCCTAACAGAAGCCAAAAATGTTTTATTACGGGTTTCGCCTTTCGCGTGGAATTGGCTGGTCTTTTGATAGCAAATTCATTGCCATGAAAAACGCTTTCTCGATTAACCGTCGAAACCAGCGAAAAATTGTGAGTCCCTCCATTCCCTCACAAAGGCAATGGTAGTGAGACATCCACTAGGTTCCTTGCTCTATAACAGATAACATTACAGATGGCAAATGACAGATGAAAATTGAAGTTCGGCAGAAATGCTTAATTTCACACACCGAACCGGTACCATTTGGATTCCTGTGCCCCTGTTCTGTAAGTATCGCCTCGATAAAAGCAGGCGATAAACGGTGGAAAATGGAACGAAATCCTACTAAATTCATAGAATTTCGTTCCATTTTCCACCGTTTATCGCCAAGGCGATAGTTACAGAACAGGGGCACTGGTCCGGTGTACACGACTTTAGCCGGGACGTAGAGTAGAGTTGACATCATACATAACATATTAGGGTGTGTCCTTTTTGTTCTACTTTTATTTTTAAACAAAAAACTGGCTAAATACTTTCAGGGAGGTATAAAAAGAAGCCTCTTAAAATTTGAGTTCTTAATATTAACATTAAGTAGTGCCTGTTCTTAACTTACAATTTTCCATTTAAAAAAACGCTTTTTTATTAAGTTTAGTTTCTGGTTTGATAAAACACATCGCTAACGGTGTATCCCTTATGATTGAAATAAGTTGTTATCAGTTTAAGTTGAGTAAGTATGTGTGTTCCTACACTCGCTGGTGGTGGAAACATTTTTACACCTGAAGTACAAATTTATCTTACATCACATTTGAAAGAAACCTATTTTTCCTCTGAAAGACCGGTAATTGCTAGTTTTTCAACTTGTGTAGGACTTCGGTAGTTTGGATCGAAGATATAAGATAAATAAACAAAGTATTTTAAAATTAATACGGAAACGTAAGCCTAGCACAAAAACTACTAACTATTCATAAAAAACAGCTAAATGAAAATAAGTTGACAGGATGACGCAACAAACGCTCGGGGATCCTCGGGTTTTACCGCGTTGTGTTTCATGACTGTGTAACTACTCTAGGAGGACTTGTCAATTCCTCGTAAGTTTCAAGAGACTAAAGGGAAATATAAAAAAGTATAAAAGCATTAAAACAGTTTGTTCACAGAGTCCTGACTGTTACAGACTACCATAATTATATATAACAAAAAGTGCCTAATGTGATAACCTTTAGCAAACAATACATAAAATTCCAAATACTTTTGTTTGAATCCATCGCCCAATCAATAACCTATTCAATTCCGTTTATTCAATTTATGAATTTGATTTGAATATAAAATAGAAAAAATAAAAATAAACATGTTATTTTCGCATTTCGATTGACAAGGGAAGATAATTTATGTCACATGAAACGTAGAAGTCACCCCCTCCCGCACTAAAATTGTTCACAAATAACCACACAAACTGAACATACTCATGGCGCGCGATGGTAAGCGGTGGTAGAGTAATCGGCAAATTAACTATGTGTAAACATTATAAATCACTGCGTGACACAACAACCAACAATTCAAATTGTTTTCGAAATTCCTTAAGGACATAACAACCGATCGTTAACATTTTTCTAAGGAGCTCATAAGTTTCCTTCTCTGGCACAAAACTAACTTTTAGTTTGTTTGTGTGTATTTGTTGAGTCTATGAATTTATTGGCCAAAAGGGTGGTAGTGGTAGTCGGTCTCACAATCAGCCGCATTTGAATATAAAACGCGAATGTACAAATGAATTTGCATATTCGCTTTCTTATCGATTTGTGGTATATTAAATGAAAAGGGAAAACTATTGTGGGTAGGATAGGGAGCAGAATTTGCATTTTAGTTGGCACGTTTTTATTTTAATAAAATGAACTAGTTTGGGAAATTAGTTAATTTCCGGAATGTAATGCTCAGCGATGGAATAAATTTAAGCTGACAACACAATTAATATTTGATTGCTTAGGAATGTTTTGATGGGACTATCGGATAGAACGAAGGGAAATCGGAAATTAGTTTTGAAACAATACGTATCTACATATATTTAGAAATGGATTACCTTCCTATCTGCATTTTATGGAGAACTATAGCTATATGTGTGAATGTGTATCGTTCGTAATGCAGGCAGTCAATTCTCGTAGAAGTCGTCAATCGTCTCCAATTAGAAATAATGTTTTGATGTTTTATTCTAATGCGTGTTAACTAATTACGCTGGAGGCACAGTTGGGTTCTTCTTCTTCACTCCTTTTTCCAGCATTAAAAGCATAGTGATCTCGAAGGGATCACGACTTACCTGCTTCACATTAGTGATCCGCTCGTGAGGTACTCACACTTAGATTGGCACTATTTATGTTTACTTATGCTTCGTTGGTTGTTTTTAGCATTATAACTGTTCTTAGGAAAAAAGAAAAAGAAACGCAATCAATTGAAAAACATCGATTCATTTTCACACCCAACCGCACTGCCCGATTGCAGACAATTCTCCGTCCGTGTTTATGTTACAAAATATTTCATTAGAAAAAGGTCTAAATTTTTCGATTGTCAAATGAAATTCTGTTCCATTAACATAAAAATTTGATCCTTCGATTTCGTTGGTTACCGCACGCAGAGCCGTAGCGAGGGTGTGGTGAGCGAGGCGCTTGCCTCGGGCGCCATCGCGGCGGGGGTGCCAAAAGGAAAAAAGACAAAAAATATTGACTTCAAAAACATTAAAGCAAAAGACGGACGTCGATTTTCGCCATGTTGGTTCCAAAAAAAATTACCGAATTGTGAATCCGTGGATAGATACTGGTTGATTTTCTCAAAAGATAGGAATGTTGTATTCTGCTTCTGTTGTTGCCTATTAGAACTTCGCACAACTAACATACCTCATATTGCGAATCTTCAAGAAGGGTTTTCGGACTGGGAAAACATCAATCGGATCGAAGACCATGAAAAATCGCAAGATCATCGAAAATGCTTCCTCGAGTTGAAAACTTTTGAGGCTCGGCTGAAAAACTCGCAATGCATTGATAATAATGAATTGCAGAAAAGCATTCTTTTGGAAAATAACGGTGGCGACAAATTTTTCGTGCGATTTTGGACTCGATTAGATATGTTTTGTGCCAAAAACAATTTAGCATTGCGAGGCTCAGATACAAAAACCGGCAGCAAAGGAGCTGGTGTGTTTTTAGACGTTATCAAGACTCGGCAAGTATGATAAGACTTTGGAAGAGTTCATTGCGGGTCATAAAAAAAGGTCAGTCAACTACTTATGGGCGCAAATTTTTGAATTCTGAAATTGAAAAAAAGCAGAAGAATCTTAAACAAAACAGCCCAGCTATATTTAAGAAGTCCTACGTAGTCTGAGAAAAATTGCCTATTAGCATGTGGAAAATTTAAATTTTTTACATTATTTTAAATTTTATAACTTTAAAGATGCATCTTCGATTTTTTTTAAAACTACCCAAGTCTGCAAAAAAATCAAAGTTGAGAACTGTTCTGTTTTCTTGTGACACACTTAGGTTTTTGGGTCTGCTGAATCTGAAAATGACTTTCATTTGCTCGTAGAACGTCACGTTTTCTGACAATAAGGTACCGTCTAATATCTGGTCCAGTGAAAACACCTTCTTTCAACTTTGCCTCCGAGGACCTGGATGCTTTAATATCATATTTGAAGCAGTTTCCATCTCTTAGAAGTGGCTTTACAAATTGCTTCATCAATCCCAGCTTTATGTGAAGCGGCGGTAAAAGAATTTTATAACGAGACACCAAAGTTACACGCGGAGCGTTCTTTTCGCCAACCTTAAGCTCCCTCGAAGGCCAACACTTTTTGGTCCAGTCTCTACTATCCCATAGACTCAAAAAGTAATAATAATAATAACAAAATAAAAATGTACTTTTTTTATTTATGACTAGCAAACCCGGCGAACTCCGTTTCGCCACCAGATGGCTTCGTTTTTTGTAACGTTTCGTTTGGGGATTAAAAGATGAAGAAAAATAATTTTTTTTTGTTTTATATTTGGAAAGGAAAAATTTTATTTCATTTTACAACAGCAATGCATTCACAAAAATAAAGTGTAATTTAGTTGAACTTCTCTAGGTAAAAATGAAATAGCCGACGGCACTTCAGAATGACATTCTCCTCATGTGTACGAATCATCATAGATTACGCATAGTAATTCATTGCGCTTAGCTTTTTGTTCGTTGATACGCCTGAAAATGCAAAATTAAATGGATTGTTAATGGAAACCAATAATAGCAATAATTAGTGTGTGAATATTGTACCTGTAATTGGATCGACCATCTTTAACGTGATGTCGTATCCGTCAGATAGATATTGTCAGATATTGTAACGCATCGTACAAACGATGTGTCTCGTTTACACGACGCATGATATTGCTTCTTCGCTGAACGACAATATCTCGCGATGTAGTTGGATCGCCAACAATAATTGCAGCAACATCATCAACGATTGGTGCATTGAATCTTCGCACATGTTCACCTATGTTGGGACACGATCCGCTCTTATGACAAATTTGTGCGTATCCGATAGCATTCGTTCCAATGCTGTTTTGAACATATTAACCACAGCGTTATTAGCATGAAAAAATGCTTGCAACTGTTCAATAATTCGTCTCTTTAACTGTTGTCTTCCCTGTATGTTGCACCGCACATTCAGCTGATCCACCATCGACGAAATGAAATATATTTGCAGAAATTGATGCGGTTCATTTCGTTTTGGCACCATTGAACTATGCAAATGATATATTTGTCCTTGTATCTGTGATGGCAAACAATTAAAATAGTATAATCATTTATTTATTTTTGAAGAATACGGTGCGACTTCTGATCATGTGATGGTGTAGGGTGTGGTGTTGTTATGAGCTGCAATTGATTGTGTTGGTGTGTGATTGATTGGTGTGAGTAATTCGTTGTGTGTGTTGTATCTTTTACCTTGCAAGTCGGCATGAAGCCGCTTTCTCGAATGATATTAGCACCAAAGGAAGTCATGCGAAAGCAGTTATTGTATTCAAGGATGCGTTGAAGAAAATGGTTTGAATCGGGATCAGTTCCATCGAACAATGGATGTGGTGGTGTAAGCAATGGATCCAGTTTGACTTTTCCACTTGCGCAGCACAATCCAGCCGTTTCTCTTCTGAACTTTAACGCATTGCAATATCGGCATACAGTCGTCATTGGTCCAATATATAAATTATCATCATTACTGTAGTTCACAGTGGGATCATATTGGAATGCCAAGCGATTGTATGATGCCAATGATCTTCGTGTGCTCAAGCGTTGTCTCGATCTGACATTTTCTCTCAATATATTTTGTTGTTCTTCGCTCAAGTTATGTGAATAAAATTGTTGCTGGCTTGCATGTCCTGTGCGGCGGCCGATGTTCGCACGTCTTACTTTTGGCATTTTGGACTATTGTCTGACTGGTGAATTTAACCTTAAATGCACGATCCACTTTACATAGTTCAACTTACCACCTTAAGGACAAACGCCTGCTATTGTATTTGAATTGATTTGATGGCTTCCAATTGAATTGTTAGGAAACGAATAATTTTAATCTCAATTTCACAATTTTACATTGAAAGATCGTGTGTCACATGAAACTGAGTGAACTCAATAACTGATCAGAGTTGAATGTATGTATTTGAAAAATGATTTTCCCTTCCTGATTTTCTATTGAATTTTCTTTGCTATAAACCTCACGGAGCCCGAGACCTTTCCAACGAATGCAAAACTGTGGAAATCGGTTCGTGCGTTCTGGAGTTATAGCGTCGGGAAGGAAAACCCGACTTATTTTTATATATATAGACTTCAAGTTAGCTAAAAAAAAAACAATTTTTTAAAAAATTTTGGGCTTAGAAAAAAATAACCTGACGTTCTAGAAGTTTTTGAGTTTTTTAGTTTTCATAACACCTAAATACATAGAAATCAGTTGAAAGCATCCAAACAGCTTTTTCTTTGCAGACCTGTGATTATTTGTCAAAAGAACTTCTGTCTGTTTTTAAAAAAAGATAAAAATAAAATTTTTTTAACTGGAGCAACGATTTCGATCAAATTTTTAGCGTTTATAGATTTTAGCAACTGCAAAAATGGCGTTTTCATATTTTCGCTAAAAGCCTTTGGAATATTCAATTTAATTTTTATCAATGTCTTGTGTGATTTTATTCAATTTTAATAATTAATGAGTAGTTGGCAACCTTGTGTCACCAAATTTATTTTGAAGGGCGAATACTAAAACCTTTCACTCCTCAAGATTTTGATATTCTACTTGGCACACAATCGTTTTTTTGTCTTTTTTATTACCTTTGACTAATCTTTCCTCAACTGTTTTATCACTTATCCGCGTAAATGTGTGCCCACTGCCCATCCCGTTCTACATGTATCCAACGTGCTTTTTTTTTATTGATCAAAACAACTTATGAAAATTCCTATCGTCTAGGAACTTTTGAACAATATTCTAGAAATGTTATAGAATTTAATGAGCAAATAAGACCAAAAAATTTTTTGCAACCAAAAACCTATGTAACCCCTGAATGGCAATGCCTTGGGAATACACTGTGTTAAGAACTGCAAGATATCCAGGAGTGCTAAGCGGACGTAGTTTTTTTTACTAAGAACACTTCAGGTGACGTGATGTTCAACGAATTAAATGTGCCAACTCAATTCTACGAAACGAATCGCAAGAGCGCAACAAAATCTGCTATGCTGTCACCCCTTGGACGCTACCGTTCCTAGCTCGCAACCTTTAGGATCTGTTGACATATTTAATGTCCGCGAATCCAGTTACCTTACCAGTTAAATTTTGGAGATAATAATTTTTGGGATTTCCGAACTCTACATGCGACAAGTTTACTTGTCAACGAACCTTTCAAGGTGATAGCAGGCCTCGTTAAATCTATTACTGCAAAATTTCCTAATTTTTTTGTTGGGAAATTGAATACTTTCAATGCGTGGTTGAAGCGTAAATCGTTCATCGTTCAATTGCCTTGAGTCATGAGAGTTTTTGAAGAATCGAAATATTTAAAATATAACCACTTATTTGAAGATCTTTTATAAAAATCGTAATTTATTCGTCCATAAAATAATCAAAAAAACCCTTGTTAAAATTCATCCAATATTTTCCAGTTGAGAGTTTAAGAGAATAGGCCAGGGTGGGTGTGTTTCCTTCCATGCTTTCACTAGACTAGGTTGAATATTTTTGCATCTTTTTTTTTTTGCATCTCAGAGACTAAGTCGCACTGGGCTTAGAGCAAGCCCATTTGTACGTACTTATTTACGCTCTTCATCATAAATGCCAGTGTTAGAAGTTAGTAAAACGCCTTCACCAGCACAAAAGAGCGTATAAGGCAAATAAAAACAAAGAATAATTATAGCTACATAACATAAAAAAATTAAACAAGACAAGACAAGATTAGAAAATATAAAAATTAATGAAGATTTCAAATGAAATAAATAATAGAAAAAAAATCAAACATGTGAAGCACTGGTTTTAAGCTTTAGTTTCAAACTATTTTTACTAAAGTTAAAGTCAATTAGTAAATGATTTGAATTAAATAATACATAATAATATACTCAATCAATCAAACGGCTCTCATGCAACTAGTTCTGAAATATATCCGAGTGTATATTTTTTGGTGCCATGCCCGTAGCGTAATAGTTAACATGTCTGTCTGTTACGCGTGAGGTTCGTGGTTTGAATCCCAACAGAAACAGAAAAAAAATGTTTTTCCGTGGGTATCGCCTTTGGCAAGAACTGGCAACTCATCCGATAGTAAATTCATTGCCATGAAAAGCGCTTTCTCGATTAGCCCTTTCGGAATCAGCAGACAATTGTAGGCCGTACACCCCCCCCCCCCCCCCGCATTCCCTCACAAAGCATGTGAGAAATGTGCTAGACCCATGGTCTCCCCGCTCTGTTGCGCCACCCTATTTAATTATTTTTATACAATTGCACAACAACTCAACGAAGATCAAAAGTTATAACTCGTTTCGTACGTAAACTCATATCATTCCATAAAAAATTATAATTTTTTGTTTTTTATTCTGTCTTAAATTTAAAAAGCCTTTTGCCTCAACTCAAGTCCCATATGTGATTTATTCCTCACATTTTGCTTTGAAAATAACTAGAAGCCTCACTTAAGCTTGCTCAGATTGAATTGTTTTAATGTTGATATCCTCTTCACGTTTTAACAAGATTACATCAATGTCATTGATTGACACAATTCTCGAATGAAAGTTCTTCCGAAATATGATTATCTTCTAATAATAATAAAAAAGAAACAATTTATTTGTGTCCCAAAACACATATGAACCTATCATATTACAATTAGCCGACATGTCATCTTATCAATAGGCTTAACTTGTCAAAAATGTACTTATTTGTATACGCATGTAGATATAGGTACAAATTTGATTCAACCAACAGCGCATTAACCTTTTAATGCTGATGTTGTTTTGACAGTTTATTATATTTTTATTTAATTCTCAGAGGATTGTCGTTGTTGCTTTTTCTTTGTAAGAACACAATTTAATGTGGTTGTTCTCTTGAAACCTCAGATTGTGCGTGAGCCCCAGTTGTATATACAAATACATCCAACAATAAACGCCGCACTGATACTTCGTTAATTAATTAAATTAAACTGTCGAATCGTTTGGTTCTCGTGGCAATAATCATTTCCGTTTTGAATAAATTTACATTTCCAGACTATTCGAGTAGAGTATGTCTTAATTTCAGTTCTTTTTTTTTTTTTGATTTTTGTCAAAATGTGAACAATGCCACCCTTCCTAATAGCGTGTGACATGTTAAATTAAATGCCACCCTAAGTTGTTGTAGAACTTCGCATTCATTTCCACTGTGGCATTCCACTTGCGTTCATGTTTGCATGCTGCTTAACTCATATTCTCGAGCCTCCACCATACCTCGATTGCCTCCGACCCAACCACACTCCGACATTGGCATGTCTCTGCGATAGGGATCTTAATAAATTCCTGAATTTCGAATTTGATTTCCATTTTGGTGTTTCTCAGTGAATTTAATTGTAGCTGAACGATGGCGCGGCATATTTGAGAGTCAGTCGGAGCCGACTGCTGCTTAGACGCACGCGATTTTCATTAGAAAGCCTTTTCAAGGTAGTTACACAAATTATTGCAATTAATCATATTTCGCTTAGCGGGAATAGTGTGTGTGGCAGGGCAGGATTTTTCTTTCTAAAGTGAATGAATAATGCGCCAGGCAACGTTTGCTGTGAATAATTACCTAATAATGTGTATTTTTATTTGTTTTAGTTCGTTTTTTTTTTTAATTCATTCGAAATTAACTATACTTGCCGTTTTCAATGCTTATTAAATTAATTACAGGATTTGAGGTAAGTGGGGGCAGTGGGAAGGTGCGTGTAATTGAAAGAAGCAGCAGGATGTGGCTATATACTCGTATAGAGGTACTCTGTAGTGGAAGCAATGCTCAATTTTGTTATTTTGGCAAAAGAAAAATATTTCACTGTCTGAGTCAATTGAGGCCTCAATACTCACACGACCATCAACAAATAACCAACCCCCGGAACAATATTTTTTTTTTTTTGTCAACTCGAATGCTCCTTAAAAGGCAAAATCGCTTGAATAGCCTCATAAATATCACAAACTGCATAAACTGTACCTACTTCATTTGAGACAGCGAAAATAATGCCGAAGCAATAAAATAGTTGCAGTTTGTATAAACCCGAGCCCAATTTATATTTCACCCTGGGTGATGTACCCTCCGTTTTCATCCCTGGAGCACTGTGTTCCCGTCCCATCGTCGTCGTCGGTCGTCGGATGTTTCCAAATACCACTACCTTTTCAGGGACAACTGAGTTTCCCTATAGGATGATTTTGTTTTGACTTTTTATGGCCATCATGTTCATGTGGGAACATTTCCCTTAAGTTTTCGAGGAGCAAAACGGAAAGAAAAATACTTTATGAGGAAAAGGGTTATATCTAAAGACCAATTGAATGGGAATAAGTGGGTACACATTCCTTGAAGAAACAAACCGAAATTGGATAACTCGGTGTTTTTTTATTTGTTGGTTTCTTTTTTTTTTTTTTGTTCTTGTCAAAGACGAGCACATAAAAGCGCGATAAAGATTGGTTTGGTTTTTCCGGTGCGGTGTATAAAGAGCTTATTGTGGGGGTTTCCACATAAAAATGCAATTTATTTGTAGTGATGGTAGTGACGGTGTGCGGTGGCGTTGACAAACAAAATCAAATATCAAATACCGTGATGTGGCAAATCCGATATTGTTTCGTAGAATTTTATTGACTAAACACAAAGGAGAAACAAATTTCTTGACGTTTTAGGCAATTGTGGACTTTTTTTTTTGTTTTTTCTTTTTGAATGAGATTCTTGCAAACTATCGTGAGGTGCATTATTTCTTTGGTTTTGTTATCCAAAGAGTAAAAGAAGTGATACAGTGACTTTATGATAACGCAACAAGGATTGCAGATTGATTCTATTTAGGGTGTTGTACATAAAATGTTGCTAAAGGTCAGAGATTGGGTCGACACATGATAAAAATTGAATAGGAGGAGGGTTTATCTCCCTCTGTTAAGGGGGAAGGAACATTTTCTGAAAAATTGATTAAAGTTTCTAAAAAATTATTAAAAATCAATCACTGCATTCTTTTAAATCTAATACTTTATTCCTTTATTTGCATTTTAGTTCAAATTGATGCAGTGTTTAGTTTTTGAGTAATCAAGTCTCAAAGTCACATCAAAAAAAAAAAAATTTTTTTCTTCAAATAAAATTCTACAAATTTTCTCTTCATTATAGGCCTTTTTTACCAAATTATCAATGGAATAATTAATTTTGATTCAAATACAGAAAACCGAATTTAAAAATCATTTATAGTTTTTGAGAGATTAAAAAACGAAAGGTATTTTACCCAGAAAACCCTTTTTTGCTCAGAGAATAAAGTCAAATCAGCGAAAAACCCATAAAATTCAATTGAAAGGGGAAAAGAACCTTTAGTTTTTTTTTGATTTCTCAAAAAACTGTGAAAGATTTTTTTAATCTGTTTTCCGTTTGACTCAGAGCTAATTGGAACAGTGACTGAATTAAAAACGGGACACCCTGTGTAAACTGTCTTAGGTGTAAGAAATTGTCTTCAGAATTATCAGATTCGTTTGAGTGAATTCGACAAAGTTTTAGCTGTTTCGGCAGAGTTTTACGTCATATTTTTCCTGACAGTGCTAACAACATTAATCAGCAGAATTTTCCTCATTGCAACAGACTTGTCGCATTAACAACACTGTTTTTGCTTTTGTGATCGAAATATTACGATAGAGTTCCTACTTAGTTCCTTGTTATTACCACAGAACTGGGATTAAGGCTGAACAAGAACGCAACAATGCTGTTATGATTTTCGTCACCGTTTCAAGAACGATGTTGAAAGGCTTACATTATATCAAATCTCGAAACTCACTTCTTCCAACATTGGTTAAGTTTTTGTGTGAAAGAACAGTGAGCTTTCTAAATGGGCATTGACCAAGACATCCTGAACTAATTATGCACCGTCACCGAAATTAGCTATAGAACCATTTGCGTGCTTTTTTGCGACGGATTTTTATTTGTCTTACTCCCTCATACAATACTCCAGTGTGTTACAATGGATCTAAATTGATCTAAGTGTGACGGTAATAAGATCAACCGTCAGCCCATTCTACCTAACCTCTAACATACTCCCTCATATAAATTTTGTGAAAAATACGCAGCTATAGACACTTTTGTGGAACATTCAATTCAGAAGAAATCCCTACATCTTCCCGAGCAGATGGAAAACTGCATTTGTCCTTTTTGTCCCTAACGAAGGCAAGTCATCCTTCCCTTTCAGATGCCAACCAATCCAAGATCACACAGACCAGTCCTTTCTATCCAAGATCATGGAAGCGTAGATAAGTCTTTAACTAATGAAATATCTTGAAGAACGAAAGCTTCTTAATGACCGACCGATATCATCTTTCGTAGCAAAACTGGTGACCGAAAAGTTTAATCAATTTTTGCATTGTCTTAAGCCGCGTTTCCATTTGCAAGTAAACTCGCGGAAGTCTTGCAGAAGTTTCTTGCAGTAGCGTTTACACTGCTTTATGAATTTTTGTAGTTTCTTCTGCAATAAATGTCTTGCAAGAAGCTCGCGCATAATACTGTAGCAATTTATTCCTCTGCAATAAATTGTGATAGTATTATCTACACTGGAGAGTAATTAATGTCGCAAGAAATTGGGTTATTTTTTTAAAACTGTGAAGTCACGGCGAGAATACGTCAACGTTTAGGAGCTGCAATTACAATTTTATGGATAAAAAAGAGAAAGCGATCAACTTGCGTGTGCGATTGAATTTTAAGAAGATGGGAAGCTAGTGCTTTCTATAATTTTTAAACAAACTAAACATACATAGAAGACGCTCAACAATATTTCAATCCCACTTGGTTTAGTCCAATCCAATCCAATCCAATCCAATCCAATCAATCCCACAGTTTATTTGGAAATTTTGTTATTAAAAGCCATGCCCTATTTTAAAAAAATTAGAACACTCGATTCCGTGATTCAATATCAACGAAGAAAAGACTCCTCTTGACGCTGAGATTCTAAGCATACATAAACAATCCATAAATACGGACTACACTCGTTACGTTCAATTGACCGCATTATTTCATCGCGAGACAATTCACGTACTCTCTTTTGACCAACCAGCCGCGAGCGTGATGTATACGAAACTATTTCGGCAAGCTGCAAGAACTGTCGCGAGTCAGTGGAAACCTGTTAAATTCTGCGATTTATTGCACTTGCGTATACTCGCAAGAAGTTATGCAAGAACTGTCGCGATCGAACTTGCTTCGCAGTTTCCACTTGCAAGTAACAATCGGACAGACTGTCAGACATTTCTTTCAAATGGAAACGCGGCCTTAGAGCAAGTGAGATTATTGTGCTTGATATTTCTAAGATTTTCTCATCAAGCTCTTGTATCAAAAATGCTTGCGTTTGGTATCAACAAGCCTCCTCTTCATTGGACTAGAAACTACCTTTCCGACCGCTCAATATTGTATTGTATTGTATTGAAAGATTTCAAGTTTGATACCCACTTTAAAAATGCTGGTTTGCCTCAGGGCTCCGTTTTGTCTCCGGCTCTCTTCCTTATTTTCACTAACGATATCTATTCTGAAACTACTAATCCTCTTAACTGTTTTGCTTACGACTTTTCCCTCGGCTTTTCAATTTCACGACCCTGTTCTTCGGATGTGAAACTGGAACGGTAACGTATAATTAGCTCATTAAGTTCTGATCTCGACAGCATATAATAACCGAGTAGAACTCAATGCTTCAAAAACTCAATGCTGTCTTTTCTCGTTAGACTTCTTAACTTCTTAACATTTCCCCATTGCCATTAGAAATCGAAATGCTGTCAGTACTTGGCATGTGTGTAAACGATAATATTCGTTCATTTCTCATATATCTGGTCAGGTATACCGTATACTCCCCAAACAGCATTGCGCCAACTTGAAAAGGTCCAAAACAGAGATTTATGGCTGATAGGTGTTTTTTTTTTTTTTTTTTTAATTTAAAAAAAGAGGAGGCTTATGCTAATCTGGAGAACTCAGACCTAATATCCAGTCCATTGTACTACCAGAGTAGCAGCCTTCCCTTTTTTTTTTTGTGTTGCAGTAGTTGGAAATAAGTTGTTAGTGATTTCACATATATAACCTCAAGGGCGGCATCCATATGAAACTGGGAGGCTGAAAGAAAAGTAGATGCCCAGAGCGGGATTCGAACCCACGCGTCCGGCCTATCTACTAAACACTCTACCACTGCACCACGGCCGCCCTGATAGGTGGTGGTGATGGTTTAATGGTAGGATCGATTGATTCTCTTGAACATCGTCGAAATATTACTTCCCCCACTATTTTTTATCGCTTTTTTTTTACAAACATTGTTGTAGCGATGAAAATGCCAGTTGCATTCATCCCTTTAAACAGTTTTGCCGCAACAACTGAACTGCTAGCAAAGCTCATCAGTTTTACCTTGAGCCCAACTTCGGACGAATGTGGAATGCTTTGCCAGACTCTGTTTTTCCATAGCATAACAATTCACTAAAATTCAAAGTAATGTGCATGGATATCTCTTCTTAAATCCTCTTCTGTTTTCCTAAATACTCGCACTGTGTTTTAAAACATTTTAAGGGTATTCATTACCCCATGATATGATGTGTGCGCTAATCATAAAAAAAGATTGCACCTTAAAATGCCTTGAAGCTGTAAAGTTTTGAAGAAAAAAAGCTAAAGCCTGCGTGTATTTTATTAAGAAAATCTTTGGAAACCTCGGTGGAATTCTAATTTTTAACATTAAGGTCTCAAATCTTTTCAGAATTTTTTCATGAACTTATTTTTTTATTATAGAAGAATACTGTAGCTATGGTATTCCCTTAAAATCCTCAGATTGTCTGCTGGATGAGCGCGTGGGAAAATATTTGATCTTTTAAAGTTCATCTACTGCAGCAAAACTATAGTATAATGCACAGCTCTTGCTAAGTTTGGCTCGTTCATAATTTTTTCATTTGCAACCAGTAAACCTAAGAAAGAGATGAAAACACAATTTTTTTTAATTGATGTCCAACTCTCCTTCAGTCTCCTTCCATTCAGAGATTAAAAATTAACAGAGTTTTTAGTTGCACCTGCTGATGGCGTCAGGGACTTCTAATCTCTATTACCTTTTTAATAGTCATAATGAACAACCTACATTACGAGCAAGCCACCATTCCATCGAACTCCCCCACTATGCCCACCCCGAAGTGATAAGGAATTAATTTCACCAAATACAGTATCACTATCCATCAGCGCTACTTGGTGTAGTCTGACCCGGTGCGTGGTCAAAGCAATTACTTTTGCACCATATTTATCTGGACAAAACAAATTAGGGTTCCCATGAGCGCAAATAACTGTTCGAATAGACATTCTTATTATCCGTATTTGAGATTTTTATCGCACTTTTGTGTACAATGCCAATGCGTTTATATGCTATCGTCGAAAGCTGTTGACATCGTCGTACAGGTAGCAGTAGCAGTTTTACGAGTATAACACAAAGTGACCATTAAACAACCTTTCAGAACAGGTCCCTTGAGTAATTCCTTTCAACTCGTATTAAAGTGACCACTGAAAAACCGCTAATATTATTTAAGCACAACCAACCCCTGGCTGGGCCACCCTTTTTGTGCGGACGTGGCGATGGCGATGGCGGTCTCATTTTATGTGGTGGTTAACATATGATGACACAGAACACACTGACCGACCCAACCATATGCTCGCAACAGATTCAAAGTGATTTATAATTGCAAAACCTAAGAAAGATGTCAAATTGTCAAATAAAGTGGAACCGATTGTTCCGAGGAGGAGATCCGCCCTCCCCATTGCCGTGATAATTGCCAATAAAATGCTGTTCTAGCTCGCGACTTGTCTGCAAAATTTCAAAAGCTTGTGGTGTCACGCAACCATCTTCTCCTCGAACAAACTTATACCGACCGACAATCACGAAATAACTTCTTGACGAGCACAACTTAAAGGAAACAAAATGGATATCCCAATGTCCCTGTCGTCATCATTATTGTGCCATGTAACCGTGTCCTGTTTATCTATGGGATATTGAGTTACATTAGCGGCACGAATGCGATGGTGTGTGATAGTTAATCAGCTTTCGTTTCTCTATAAATTGTCAAGGTTTTACCCAACTGACACTTGGAGACGGAGGGTTCTATGGCTATGACTTAGATGGTTCTTTTGGTTTGCGAGAATGGAGCAATAATCGTAAATTTTAACGTGTTAATAGGTGCAATTTCCTGGCACTAAGGATATATTTTATTACTTTCAGTGTGTTAATAATTAAATCAAATATTTGAATTTGTTCGTTTTATTACCTCACCGTCACCGGTAGTGTTTGATTTGGTTCAATCGGAGATGTCTCCGTTTATATGGCTTCGATCGAAGTGCTGTTCGGGAGGGTGTGGTGTTTGTGTTTGAAGGAAATTTTAAAGTTTAGTGCTTTGCTTCCCGTTTCCGTGTCATGTGGACTTACTTCTCTACCTAACTCCCTAGTTGCGAAACCAGCAATACGAATGCAAAAACATCCGGTTGGGTAATCGTCGTTTTTTTTTTCCTTCTTCTCTCGAGTATAGGAACTCCGACTACGACGAACAATGAAAACGAAACTTGATTGAATTTGAGCAAAATATTCTTTGATTTTCTGGCCCATTAAGTTATAAACATAATAAACAGCCCATCATCATCATCATATAGTCACCCCCTTATTGCCATACAAGCTAAACGAAGAAACGACAACTTGTGTTACGAAAGTTTTTCTGAAATACAATTGAATTATTTCCGTGATTACGGTTAAACTCTATTATAAATGTATTTACAACAAATTTCACCCTCAAATGAATTTATTGCGCTTCAAAAACCCGACCCTCTTGATAATATGGAAAAGGACCTTCGCACAGTGAATTCGTTGCAAGAGAATATACGAGCAAACCTACAACGCCGTGAGGGGGTGGTTGAATGGCGCAGACAGCAATTATGACCACATTCGGCTCGCATCAGTGACGAATTATGACGTTTATCGGTTTAAACACATTCAGTCATTCAGTCGAGTGCATATACAACAACGCGCAAATGATGAATAGGGGTGATGATGCTGATCGCTTTTGAATAGCCCACTCGAGATAAGGGGTTGACTCTGCTTTGGTGATGAAACTGGTTTTCCGTGTTTTGGTCTATTCAATGGCAAATGTTTGACGGATGCTTTGACTTTTGAAATAAAAAAAAAAAATATCGTTACAGTTCCATTTGGAAATTCAATCGAAATGTCAAGTGCTATACCAAATCTGGCCAACGAGGGTGGCTGATGTGATGGTTTCGTAGATGGATGTGAAGTACCTTCTCGCATCATGAAGTCTCTGATTCAATTTAAAACGGGTAAATGCCCTCTAATGACTTGCACATCTGTTAACTGTTGCCATTATTATGGGCCATAGAGTACACTTTTTTGATCGTCAAATAGAATTTGATTTGTGAAGTTGGGATGCTTGCAATGGGCGGAGGTAGTTATGTTAATTTTTTTTTTCAATAGAAAATGTAATAATATTAATTGTTTAAGAAATCGGAAATTCTTACACCTCTTTAACTTTTAAATTGGGTTGGGTTCGATTTGATGAGGTTGTGTCCTGGGGAGTAAGCCTTAACGTCGAAAACACTGTCAACCTGAAAATAATGCGCAATTTTTTCAGTTGGTATTGAAATTTTCACTGAAGATCTCCGTTTAAGCGCGTTAAAAAGACAATATCATTTACGACATTAGCACTTGGTTGGTCTGACATGGAGCAATCTAAGACCAGTTCACATGTTTTAGGGTCGAGCAGGTGCGCGTGTTGCATGGAAAAATCGCTAGATTTTATTTATGCCTTTAACTATATTTTTTTCAATCTTATTTTGTAATTTGTATGAGGATAGGCTGAACAGCTTTTATATCCTCCATAAAGGCATCTGTTTTTTCAAAAAGAATCAACAACGCTGTTGTGGGAATATCGTTCGTCGGGTTGAGTTGTCTGTTTTGGAGCTTTAGAAAGACAATTAACCCAAAATTCTGTTACCAGTGACGAATATAGCTCAAGTTAATGAAAGAAAAATGATTGGCTATGAACATTATCTAAAAGCTGTTCATTTTCTAGGACTTAGACATGAGAATGGTGCTCATAGAGTGCCCTATGTGTTTAGGTAGAACGTTTCCAAGGCGATACACAATCAAAAGTTAACTAACTCAATAAAAAGTGGGGAGCCGCGGGGCCTAACGCATTTCTCACAACCATATCTTGTAAAATATTAAGGGGACCTACAACTTTTTGCCGATTCCTAATCAGCTAATCGAGAAAGCGTTCTTTTTGGCAATGAATTTACCATCCGATGACTTCGCAATTCCTATCGAAAAACGCGAGGAAAACATTGTTTTATTTTCTGTTGAGATTCGAATTTCGAACCCATCACGTGACAGGCAAACATGCTCATCAAGCTACGGTTACGACAACTTTTCTGATTCTGATCGGATGACTTACCAGTTCATTGTGAGATGAAATTTCGTGTTGTTTTCTGTTGTGATTCGGACCTCGAAGCTCACTGGTTAAACGATGATGCGAAAGGGCCTATCTTCTTCATCTTATTCATTTTAACGTTACGAGCATCGTGATATCGAAGAGATCGGTTCACTTCCGCTTATTTGATTTATACTAGTGATTCGCAACGCTGAGCCGTCTCCGTGTCGACAAGCCTTCTGGTCCTAGATAATTCCAAAGCTGAGACCAGTCAATAAGTACTTATGACGTTGCATTTGTCTTTATTAATCTTGCTTTGGTCTGCCTTTTTATTTCTTCTTTCGCATTTGTCTTCGTATCTCAACGTTGTATGATGTTGCTTTCTTGACGGGGTTTTCTGAATTTCTCCTTTGTACTAGACCACATCTACTGAGTCGTGCTGAACTTTTCCTAGATGGTATTTTCATCATGACATCTGCAACGAATCTTGGTACCTCTACTGCTAACTATTATACCTTTTACACATTAGCCTACATTATGAGCTGGTTGTGAGTGCACAACCGTGGTGAAGAGTCTTCAGCTTAGGGCCTTTTTTCTATCGGAGAAGATCGCGGAGTTTCTCGCCACTTCATTCATCTAATGCTTAGTCGATGATGGACTTCGACGTCGCAAATTGCTTAAATATTGATCACAGATCGCAAACATTCAAAATTTTCAGCATATTAACATTCAATGTCTGGAATAGGCATGTCAGAAAAGAAGCAGAACAAGTATTTAGTCTTTTTAGACGAAAAACGGTACCCACTACCGTCTAAAGTTTTTAGTCCACGTTAAGTGCTTTTTGCGTGGATGCTCAGTTATGATGGATCCATTGGCACACACACACTGCAGCGCTTCCAACTTGTCGAACGAGATGAGTAATCACATTTAGACAATTAACATCAAAATAAATCTAGCGACACCTTTAAACACCTAAAAACTTTCCCACTAGTGTGCGATGTACATACTGATCCTAAGGGCCTTAGTTCCTTCATTTTTTCAAGATTGTTTCAAGATTGATACTCTTCAGCCATCTTAACTTTTTGCTTGGTATTAATATTGCTTTAACTTTGCTGAACGCGTCCATTACTTTGGGGGAATTCCTGTATTTGTAGCGGACATTTACGTACTACATATGGACTGCCAGTACAAAACTTCACTCTGGTTCCCGGATTTACTATAACACCTTTGTATCGTTATTTTAGTGTACTAACATTTCCAGACTCGACGTTTGGTTTGCTTTGATAACGTCACTACATGGCTTCAGTTCGAACTTTGCCAATGTGGCAAGATCTTTTTACCTTTCGGTAAAACTTTCAAATTCCATTCTTGTCATTGAGCGCTTCTCATGCTGCTGTTTTTCGTTTTGAGAATGCGGTGTTCTTCCTTTGTCCTTGTAAATCTCTTGCATCAACATTTGTCGTGCTTTTTGTTTCGCTGCATTTGCCTGCCTGTGTTCTTCATCGAACCATGGGTTTCGTTTTGGGGGCCGAGTGAAACCCAGAACCTCTGAGGCAGCTGTTCTGATGGCTTCTTGGCATTGCTGGCACTGGTCTTCAAGGGTTGATGCTGGTATAAGATTCAAGGATAATTGGAGACACTCGATTGGAGAAGGCGCTTACACCTTACATTCTCCTGCCTTTGTAGCTTTCCGACGTCATATCGCTTCACAGCTTTAGTTCGTGCGAGTCTTGAACAAGATATTCTCATTCGTACCTTGGCTATACAACAAGGTAGCGGTCCGAGTGAAAGTTGGCTCCTCGGAAAGTTCGGACATCTAAAGGTGCGTCCACACTATGCCGACCGGTAAACGGATCCATTTCATTCGGTTCGAATTCGGGTCGGGTTTCGGTAAGGCGGAAGGCCGATCGGGACGTCCACACTAAGTTGGTATTGCCGATCGGCATGTGCCGATTGATGCCGTTCGGCGTACTGTGGACGCACCTTAATACACTGGAAGAGTTGTTTGCGTTGATCGCAGCATAGTCAATTTGGTTGACGGCAGATTGATCTGGGGATCCCCATGTGCCTTTTTGAGTTTTGAGGTACGGGAGGCGAGTACTACTAGCAACAAGACTTAGCACCGCATCAAAATCGATTAGGTAGCCTTAGTTCGTTTTCGGATGTTTTTTGTCATGGAGGCTATGCTTACCGATTGTATTTCCAAAGATGTCCTCCTTCCCTAGTTTTGCGTAAAAATCGCGCAGAACGATTTTCACGTCATGTCTAGGGCACTATTCATATGATTTTTCGAGAAGCTCGTAGATGCTTGGAGTTCTCGTCTTTCTTTTCCGTGAGGTTGTGGGCACATGTTAGGTTAATGTTGGCGAATGTAGCCCTGATGTGGATGGTCATTATACGCTCATTGACTGGATTTTGACTGATAGCCTTATTCCTGAGTCTATACTTCTTAGGCCAAGCTCAAATAAGCGTTGTTTCTTTTATCTGGAGCAGTCGCCACAGTAGATGTCACAGTTTTTCATCTTCTTTATGCCCGGTCCATTCCATCGCACTTCTTGGGAGGCGGTTGTGTCTGCATTGTAGCAGTCGAGGGCGTCCGCTAATTCCCTGGCTGCGCGTAATCCGTTAAGGGATCTTACGTTTCATGTGCAGATCCGTAGGTCTTTTGTCCTTTTTTCGTTTGCTTGAGTCATCAACGTTTAAATCACAATTGCTAGCCGAGGCTGTTGGTTGTTTCGGAATCGTGTAGTTCCATTTGAAACGGGCTTTTGTTGGCATGTCAGGTCCATGCTGGCATGCGAGTTCCCAATATACTAGCTCGTCAGTGAGGTAGGTACTTTGACCCTTTACACCCGTCCCAAAAATTACCATGCCAGTCTTAGCAAAGATGTCGTTTGCTTGCGGAAAATCTTCTTCTATACCCTCCCTTCCATGATACCATATCCGCCAAGGCGTGGTTGGATTGAAAGGCCAGGTCCTTTTAGGATCCTTTTGCATAGTCTTCTTCTTCTTCTTTTCATTTCCGGCGTTACGAGTAGTCATCTTGAAGCGATCACACCTCTCCCACTTTTCTGCTTCACACTATAGTGATCCGCCTGTGGGGTACGCCGCGTTGACCTCAGAAAGCGTCGGCAAGCCTCCCGGTTTTGGATTGTTCCATGTCTGAGGCCAACCAAATGCTGCTGTTTTTGCATTTGCTTGTACCAGGAGTGTTTTGGCCTGCCTTTTCTTTTTCGTCGCGAATTTGTTGAAACGTTGAACGATATTGCCTTTTGGGCGGGGTTTTGCGGATCTCTCCTTTGAACATGACAATACCAACTGAGCCGGTCGTGCTGAATTTTGTCCAAGATGGTACTTTTGACATGAAGGCTTCCACGGATCTTAGTACTTCTAATTCGATCAAGCTTTGTTACTCCTGCTGTCATCCGAAGCATCCCAGAACAAAGTCTTTCCAACTAATTGTACAGTGTGAACTTACCAGATTTTAATGAAATAAACATAAACACTAATTTATACATACAAATGTGAAGTGAACAAATTGCTTGTAAATTACATTTTTTTAAAGCTGGGGGGCCTCATTCAGCTTTGCCTCCGCGGACCTCTGGACGGGCTTAGTCCGGCCTTATGTACCGTCCTAGATGCAGAGTCACCACATACAGCGTACAGATAGGCTATAATTTGCGTGGGTGTACTACCTTTCAAGAACAAATATTTAATGTCTTCTAGAATTTCAACTTTTTCCATTTCAAAAAACTCACGTCAACTCAATCGAAAGGTTGTCAATCAACAAAAACACTTCCAAATTGAAAATTAGAGCCTTTCAATAGATGTGCAAATGGAATCGCTTTAATTTTTGTAGACGAGCGTTGCCGCCTTCGTAATAAAACTTTTCAGGCCACCTCAATTATTTGATATACCTATTTTTCGAAAATTCAACCATATTTCTGTTTTTTACGCCTTGTCAGCAACATCACATCCTAGCACAAGAAAAAAATCTGGGAAATGAAATTTGCTGTTGATTTATTTTGTCTTCCATTAGGTTTTGGTATGAAAATTGAGTTAGACCGATGATACATGTGGTACAGCACAAGACGAAATAAAAGTCCCTATTTCTTTAGGTGCAATTCAATAACGATTCACGAAATAAAAATAAAATCGCTAACCGGAAATTCAATTTTACCTTCCGGCAATGGCGTAGTGAGTATCCTCCAACATACCCTTACCCATGTACCTCATAGCTTTCCGAGTTTAAAACAAAAAATCCATTTTCTTTGAATGTGATTAAATAAGAAGAATGATGGCGGTCTTTAGAGATGGAATGGTTTTCACACGAATTGTTATTAAATACGCTTAATCAATCTTATTGCTCTCCGCTTTGACGTCACCTTAATTAACCCTTTTCAACGGACCATTACTAAAGTCGGAAGGCACTTGAATGCTATAAGAAAACTAATGAAATTTAGTTTACAACAACGCACCGTGAAGACCACCGCTACCGCACTCACTTGAAGAAGGGTTATTTAGCCATTAGTTTGACACATAAAGACGTCTCTACTCTCTAATATGTGAATAGAAACGTTTGATTGTGTTTAACGGAGCAAGTGATTGCCGTTCACATTTATTACCATCATCAGGTCGATTTTAGTGTGGGATATTGGCCAGGATAAGAATAAACGTAGAAAACAATGTCAACCCCAAACAACATCACACAACACAGAATAGGAGTGGAAAAATTCCATTAGTGCTATGATGGTGTGTTTCGTCTTTCTTGGGTTCTATTAGATAAATGAAGGAAGAAAATTGTGTCTCGCAGACGTCGACATCGTCGTCGATGTTTCGTTCTTCGTTGTCTGTACAACACTCGACGACGATAAAAGGCCCTTCTTCTTCTGAAGGCAGCCACAGCAGCCATATGGCTGCGGTCACACCATCAAATTGAATTTTGCGCATGAATTTGTTTTTCTGTTTTTTTGAGGATTTCCGTGTGTAATCCAGCGAGAAAAATCCGACGAAATAAATTATTTGCAAACAATATAAATCATTAAGTGGGATCAACTCAATTCGTTGAGGTTGGGAATGTGATTGGCAATGTGTTTTTCTTTATTTCGATTGTTCATTTGTCATTGGACGATGACAAAGTAAATTATGAACATCATTGTCATTATGTTGATCTCCTAATCAAGGTTGGGCATCTAGATGGATTATCTTTGAAATGATAACTGTTTCAATTCGTCACTTGCAACTGCTTCGATATGGGAGGTAGTAATGGAAAGTGAAGTAGCATATTTTGCTAATGACCTCTTAATGTTAGATACTTTATCTAATGCGAATTTATGAGCTATTGCAAATGGTCTCAAGAAAAGATAGGAGTGGGGTTCATTGAAAAGCTAGGGTTTTCAAATTGATGAAAGTAAAGTCATTATACAGGCGGTAGTTTGGTATCACTCGTCACCATGATGCAAAACTGAATATCATAAAATATCGGATTTTTCAATAAGAGCGGGGGTTTGGGTTTGCTGCAATTTCACGTTCGATATTCGTAGGAAGCTCATCAATTGTCGCTGGCTTGTTGGCATAGTCCATAGACTTGACGTAGCCCCACAGGAAATAGTCTAACGGCGTCAAATCGCACGACCGAGGCGGCCAAGCGACTGAACCATTTCTTGAGATAACACCTTCTCCAAACTTGGTTTCCAATAAATTGATTGTTACATTCGCTGTGTGAACCACATGTCCTTCAAGTCCATATCATCCAATTGGTTCCAAAAATATTTGGATATCGTTGAACGATAGCGATCCCCATTCACATTAACGTGCCGGTTTGATCATCTCGGATGAAGTAGGGCCCAATGACCCCGCCGGCCCATAAACCACACCAAACCGTAATTTTTTCGGGACGCAATGATGACTCAAGGAGTATGTGAGGATTTGTGCTTGAAAAATACCGCATATTTTGTTTATTAACGAAGCCATTCAGCCAGAAGTGAGCCTCATCGCTGAAGGCGATTTTTCGATGAAAATCCGAATCATTTTCAAGTTGTTGCTTAGCCCAATTCACGAACATACGACGCTTCTGGTGGTGAAGCGGCTTCAGTTCTTGCGTCAGTTTAATCTTGTAAGGACGTCACAGAGATGCCCAACAAAATGTCAAAAGAGCGACAAGAAATGTGGCGTAGGTTTGCTGTTCCTGTCGCTCTACTTTTGTAGCGTTCCTATTGAAAAATCCTTGGTTATTCACCTTTATTTTCTCAATGTTTCTTTGAAAACCTTCGTCAAAACATTTGGAAGCTTCGCCAATTTGAAGTGGAATGTGTGGTTGAATTTTCGAAAAGCGAGAGCGCAGCTTAAAGTAAAACTACAACAGCGAATATGGAACCAACGCTGATATGTACACAATGCTGCAGAATCAGGTTTGAATTCCTTTCAACTTTTTCAATTACTATTTTTTTTTTTTTTGCTTCTTATCAGTGTTTTATGAAGAAGACTTCAGCGATTGAGTATGAATAGCTATACGCAATCAAATCAAAGTGTTGCATTGACTTCTTTAACTTAGAATGCAGAAGCAAATCCGGATTTTATTTACAATTCATTAATTGTAATAAAAGTGATAAACCCTCTTTCCTATTTCATGACTACGTAAACAAGCAAAACTGTAGGACTTTAGGCTGCGAAAGAACTAAGGGCTGTTCTTCAGTGACAGTGGTTCGGTGGCTTTGCGCATGTTTCTTTAAAATTTACAATAGTGATAAATAATGACCAACCTCTATTAGTGGTACTGAATATCGGACGATGTTGAAAAGTTTTGTTGGGCCAGTAGTGACAACTATTCAACCTTGTGAAGCCACAGCACATCTCTTCCGAAGGCAGTGTCATCCCACGGTGCGGTGGTGGGAAGAATGTTGCTTCATCGTTGATGATTATGTCGTCATCACTTCGATGTATCTTGGGTCTGACTGTCTGTCTTCTTCTGCTATCCTTCTTACTAAGGGGTTTCGATGGTGGGCCAGGTTCTCCTGTGGGCTTCCATATTGCACAATGTACTTCTCTGTAAAGATGATCCTAGCTTCTTCATAGATTCTATTGCTGATGGTTTTCCTGCGTTTCGGATCGTAGCCAAATCCTGTGCAGATGAGCAGAACCTTCCCCTCGAATACAGCCAGTTTAAGCATTCCGACTTGAATATTGCAGACCAGACGGAAAAACAGTAAACGTAATGACAGGTCGTATAATAGCTGCTTGTACAGTACTAATTCTATTTTTTGGCTAAGTCCATTCTTTTGCGTATCGCAATGGAAAGTATGATTGGCTTTCCTAACAGCTGCAGGGGCGTGCGGGTTGAAACGCATCAGTTCGTTGAAGTGTACTCCCAGATGCTTGACCTGCTTCTGTGGCCTAACCTCTGTTCCATCAGGAAGGTAGATGTAGATGTTGCGTCATTTTGTGGCTGATCGCGAATGTCTCCTTCCTTGTGTGGGTATTCGCCGAGCTAAGTTGCTTAGCTCAGACTTTTCTGAGTTAATTTTAAGACTCCATCGTTTGGAATACTTGAAGAGCTTCTTTATGTAGTCTTCAAGCCCAGCCTGCGATCACTGTTGACAGTGAGTGCGCGTATTCCAAGGGTCATCCGCTAAGATAAGGTCTGGTTGAGGTAGGCCCGAGGTGAAGATGTTATACAGGAAAGAGTCTTAGCTTCGATCCTTAAGCAACATCTGCTCGGATGGGTCATCAACCAGAACAAAGTGTTGTCTACTTGCACGTAGAAGGATCTGACATGAAGAAAACTAAATAAATTTTTTATTAAAGTACCTGGAAAGCGCGCATAAAACGGTTAGTTTATGGGTAAATACGTTTATACTGACACCTTTGTATGCCTTCTTAACCATCAAAAATCATCCAACTGTTGTTTGGTGGTTATTGAGCTTCTTTATAACGTCCCCTTGTAGCTTCCGGAGTGGATGAAGATTGGAGTGCTTCTCTCGGAATACAAACTACATAGTCGGAATGATGCTATTGTCATTGCAAAATGTCTTGAGCCTTCAAAGACGAAGAACCAGATTCTACAGAATTTTGCTAACTTTGCTGAGTAGTGTAATGGACATGTAACCAGACACAACGTTTCGGTTTTCCTTTTTGTGAATGGTTACGATCTTCGGATTCTTCCACCACTCAGGAAAGTTGCAGTTGTTCATAACAATGACCAGAAAGATCATAACCGTATGAGGAAGTATCTGCATCTGCAGGATACAAATCTGTCACCGTCTTCCAACTAAAAACCAACATGCGAAATCAAATCAGGACAATTCGACCGGAAATTTTAAAAAGGCCACGCATGTGTGCAAAGCATAAAATGGCCACCACCTGCCCACTGGGTATAATTTTTCAAAGGTATAACAATGAAATAGTGTACTTTATTTGGAAAAATTAGGATCTTTTTCGCATAAAGTTAAAAAGGTTTCAAAACATTTAGCTCGTTCTGTGGCACCCTCAAAAAATTGACTTTTAAGTTGTTTGTGTCCACGGAGGGGATGTTAGAAGTCCTTACCCCTGTAATAAATCAAAGATGTTCGATAGTTCAAAGGCTAATATTTTTAAAATTGGTCGAAAAGTGGACTTTCATGCTGCCGCAAAGCCAATCACAAAATTACACCGCACACACTCACCAAATTTGTTGAATATCTTCAAGATAAATTTTAAATTGGCTTTTGTGGCCGGTTTATTTTAAAAATATAACATTTTAATAAAATTAGATCTTCGAAGCATACAAAATAAAACAAAATACAAACAATAGGTAAAAATTTAAACAAAAAGAATTACCTTCTTATTCATTTACATTACCATTACCCGTCGCCATCTTCATCCTCAAGTGAGTTGAGAGTTTCTTTCTTTTTTCTTACCTTTAAATTTCCATTTTGCTTGTTTGCCTCTCTTTTATGCGGTGAGAATTGCTTAACGTACCGTCTAACAATACAACCAATTTGTAGGTAAATTGGAAACGACAGTCTGTGCGATAAGCCCCCACAGCGCCACGTCAAGTTTATAACTTTTGCCTCCCGTCTCTGTGTGTTTGTGTTTTGAAGGAATTTTCATCTTGAGAAATTGAATTTTCGTTTCCTAGAGGATTTTCTAAAGTTTACACAACGATGACAATTCGCTTTGTGATTGTTTGTATGTTCGGGACATGCTCAGTGAAAAGGTATGGTTACTTTTCTTAGTGTTTTTTCCATATTTTGTACACTGTAGGGCTAACTTAGTGAAAGGACGACCGAGGCAAATATGAAACCTAAGTAAGTTTTAAAATTTGTAAAGTTTTGTTTTTTTATTTTTCAGCCAATGGGAAAGTTTGCAAATGACTAATAACTAAATTTAGAGCAATTGGGGGTTATTAGTGTCGTGGATTGTGGTTGAGAAATGAATATAAACTGGAATTCTATTTGTACGGGCAGCTTAATGTTTATTTTTCTAACTCTTTTTACTAAAGAAGTGAATGCAAACGAAATTGAAATGAAAATCAATTAATAAAAGGAAAGAACACCGAACGCGAAGCAAAAATTATGAAGACAGTAAAAGAAAGGGGAAAGAGATGAAGAGAACAATAAAAAAGATTGACGAATAGAAAAAACTGCATTTAGTTTCAGAAAAAAAATGTGTGTTTCCTGATTTTCTGCTTCGTAATCTTGTTGTTACTTTCTTTCTGTTTTTATTTCTTTGCAGCATGTACAAAGCTTACCGTTTTGTATTTTTACTCTTCCTTTCATTGTTTTTCTATTTCTTTCCCTTCTTTACCTTCTGTTTGACTATATGATCTTTTTCTTCTTATTTTCGCCTTATTCTTCCATTAATTCAACTTCTTTTTCCTTCTGTTCTCGTTCTTTCCTTTCTTGTTTTAAATTTTTTGTTTTTGCTCCTTGCTCCTTGCTATTTGCGGTTTGCTCCTTGCTTCTTGGTCCTTAATGTTTGCTTCTTGTTCCTTGCTCCTTGTTCCTTGCTCCTTGTTCCTTGCTCCTTGCTTCTTCCTCCTTGCTTCTCGCGCTTTGCTCCTTGCTGTTTCCTGTTTGCTCCTTGCTTCTTGGTCTTTGCTCCTTGCTCCTTGCTCCTTTCTCCCTGCTCCTTGCTCCTTGCTCCTTGCTCCTTGCTCCTTGCTCCTTGCTCCTTGCTCCTTGCTCCTTGCTCCTTGCTCCTTGCTCCTTGCTCCTTGCTCCTTGCTCCTTGCTCCTTGCTCCTTGCTCCTTGCTCCTTGCTCCTTGCTCCTTGCTCCTTCCTCCTTGGTTCTCGCGCTTTGTTCCTTGCTGTTTGCTGCTCACTGTTTGTTGTTTCCTGTTTGCTTCTTGCATCTTGGTCTTTTCTCCTTGCTCCTTGCTCCTTGCTCCTTGCTCCTTGCTCCTTGCTCCTTGCTCCTTGCTCCTTGCTCCTTGCTCCTTGCTCCTTGCTCCTTGCTCCTTGCTTTGCTATTTGCTCCTTGCTCCTTGCTCCTTGCTCCTTGCTCCTTGCTCCTTGCTCCTTGCTCCTTGCTCCTTGCTCCTTGCTCCTTGCTCCTTGCTCCTTGCTCCTTGCTCCTTGCTCCTTGCTCCTTGCTCCTTGCTCCTTGCTCCTTGCCCTAGATCCTTGTTTCTTGCTCCTTGCTCTTTACTCCTTCCAAATAGCTTCCTCTTTCTTGCTTTCCACTCTAAGCCGTTCCTTTTTTCACTTATACTTATCCCTTCTTCATTTAATTTTATACTTTCAGTCTTCTTACTAAAAACTAGGTCATTAACCGCTTAAAACTCCTTTTCTCTTGCTGTTGTTGTGTCATCCGAAAACCTATCGAAAATATTTAATTGAACTAAATGTTTATCAGAGGTTCCTATCAAATTGATCAAAAAACGTGAGAGATGCCTATTTTTAAAAAAAACCTTATTCAATGGTCTAATTATATGCATGTAGGCATATCTGTAACACGAATTCAGAAAAATTGAATTGACGCCTAACCCTTTTAGGTAAATTGCTGGTAATTGATAGTTTGGAGAGACGAAAAAAATATATAATGAAACCCTGTTCAACCCCCTGCTTAGTTGAGTATTACCTCCTATTGATTGTTGGTAATCTGGCGTGTTAGTCCTTGTAGCACAGCATAAAAAAAAAAATATATCAAATCGATCCACTCTCGTTCATTCTATCAGATTTTAATGTTTTTTTTTTTCATAACGACGACGTATCGCATAACTGGTAATTACGCAAAGGGCTAGGAAGGGTTACACGACAAGACTATTACCTCACTGAGGATACTCACACAAGTCAGCTAGGACGACGAATCAAAGAAACTCTGCCGAACAGTTTCTTTTGTTCAAGAACTAATTGAATTAAACATATTATAAACAAATCCACCAAAAACTTTCAAAGAAAAAAAGGAAGAAACTACCCGAACCCTATATCGCTCACAGGTAAAACCGATGGTAAATCGCATCGGGTGGTTCCGCTTTTTAATCCTTTAATTATAGGAACACAATGATATAACAAACAAACCAACAAAAAATACAAAAAGAAAAAAAACAAGACAAAGACAACCATGTCTGACATGTTTCATTCAGCAAAAAGAATTTTTATGAAATTTATGACATGTTTTGTACTCGCAATGGATTGTTGGATGCCATTCAGATGGTTAATTTTGTTTAAGTTCCGCTTGCATTTTTATATTTTTGGGGGAAATAGTGGAGAAGAAGCTTCCTGCTTTTTGAAAACAAAGGTTAATTAATAAGAGAAGAATATATGGTTTTAAGTTTAATTGGCAAGAAGTATGCCGACAAAGTGGCGGCGATCAACTTCGTGTTGATGAATAGTAGCGGCATGGATAGAAGGATCGTCCATATTTCTACAGAGATGAGAGTTCAATGAATGAGTCTCTGAAAAGGGAAATGTCTTCGTATCAGACCTCTTCGACTGTTTCAAATTTAAGATGCTGTTTCAGATCTCGCTTAGTTGGAAATACCGCAGATCCTTGGCTATGAAGGATGATTCAAGCGAATCCAATGACAAAGTATCTCAAGTCTTGATCTGCATTTACTACTGGACGAAGTTAATAAAATAAAAAATCAACAATAAAAAATTTTTCAAAAATTTTATCAAAGTCCACCCTCTCCGAACACAAGGAACTGCAAGTTGATCTTAAGCACTAGACAAATTTGAAACGTGTGTTGCGGATTAATTTTTCACCCAATTACACACATGCTCAAGTTGCGCAGCATTAAATGAACAACTGTATTTGAGCACACGTTTCTCATTATTGATAAAAGATGCTACGCATAGCTCAATACTCACCCCCACATCCATGCAATTACTACTAAATATCTTAAAAAAAGTATGTAGAGAAAGAACATCAAGGGATGCGCCCTAAACAAAAGGGATGAAATTGGATTCCTGACGAGAGAGACAGTCAAAAAGGGCTTACCGCGCTCACCGTTTATTCTTTACATTTCTATTATCTTCACCCACATAAAAATTCAGGAAGAAGGACATTTGCACACAATAAAAACTCGATATCACTTCATAATCTGGGTCGTGCGGTAATGTTTGTTCTAAGCAGTGCGGTTAAATGCAAAGCGTATCCTTGATTATCATGCTCTAATTAGTTGCGACACGAATGTGACCTTCGATTTGGCGGTTTAATCCATAAAAGCCTTTCACGCAGCAATAATCTGAATCAATTCATGAGTATATAGAAGACGAGGCAACAAATCTTTGCTCGAAAATTTAAGATAAATCTTGAGTAATTGAATGTCTGTTGTGTGTTCCCTTGATGTGGTTTGAAATTCAATACCAGCTTTGGTTGTGTGTAATATGAGATGCTAGTTAGACTTGTGATGGCGGCAGCAGTAGTCGGCGGCTCTTTTTCGGCTCTGCGATGAATAGAAGCGGTGAGCTTTATGAATTAAGAAAGCACATTCTTTTTCTGAATGAACGCAATGAAGAGTTGGAAGAAAGTTGGAATTTTTTTTCTTTTGGTATCTAATATAGTTAATCAAATTTATGGTTTACCTTTTTAAAGGCTAATGCTTTTGCTTCCTTTTTTTTTTAAATAAAACCATAATTCGTACCACGCCGTGATCCTTTGTCCTCGCAGTCACAAATTTAAGCTAATTCAGGGTTGTTCAATTATTGTGTTAGGATAGGGTGTTTGATTTGTCTAAGCAGATGGCTAATTACTACCCCCTACAAAATGGTTTGACCCTACACTATGCTGGCCTCATTTGAAATGTGGTTATAATGGAAAAACCTGATGTTTGAAAACTCTGACGTACATTGTGTGGGTGAACAATGAACCAAACTGATTTGTTGTTTTCACCAGTACCTGGTATTTTTTTCATACTTATGGTTAAATTTAGATTTGAATCGAACTAGCTACTATAAAGTTTGTTTTCTCGTTCCAACCCTAACTCAAACCAAATAATCATAAAACGCTCAACATCTGGTAGACAGGGTAATAGTCGTGACATTTCTAAAACCAGTCACGTTTACTGGTTTAAATTTTGTTCAAAGTACGGAGTTTGTTAGAGCTGTGCGAATCATTTCGTGTCACCCTATACACCATATCGCAACGTTGGTATTGAACTTTGACGTGTAGTTTCTAATTTAGCAGACACAATCAGTTGCGTTTCTCACATTCTGGTATTTTTCTACTTTGAGAGTTAAGCAATATTATTTGTTCCAATTGAATGTAACTTAACAATCCAAATCGTGTAAGATGTATCTCAAAATGGTATTCAAGTTTTCAGCTCAGCTCTTTTGTTTTAAATAGTTTTTTGCAAACACTTGCTTTCATGAGCACTTCAGGCCTATGTTCTTGTACGCATCCGAAAAATATGCTCAGTAATTTTATTTTTCTGCTTTCTGACGAAAATAGTATCAAGATTACATATGGAAATATTTAACTTCTGAAGCCAAGAATCTATGCATCATTTGCATCATTGCAGAAGCGTTTCCTCTCCATTTCCTGGTGTCCGCGTTTCTAACTATAGTATTAAGCAAATCAGTTTTGTCTTTGTTTGAAATATAATGGTAATAAAATAATATTTTTTTCCAAGAAGAAAGAACCGAATCGACTGCCAACTCTCATCCAAGCATAACAGAAATTTTCCAATGAAGTTTAAAATTCCCCTCTCCTCATAACAGAGACTGTTTTCACCAAAATGAAAAATTTCGAGGAAAATCAAGATCAAAGATTGTCTTAAAGACTCTACCGATCTTTGCAATTAGTTAACACCATTTTTGACCAATAGTAATCAGAAAACCGCACATAGAAAAAGCTCAAATATTTATCCTTGATCACTTGAGAAATTCATGTTTTTATCGGTACATAACTATGAAAATGTCATTGCTGCCTTTTTACCCATTTGTTTTTTGTCAACGATCTGTTTCTCAAAAAAAAAAAGAAAAAAATCTAAAAAGTTTCTAGAAAGCTATTTGTTGAGAAGGCTCTGTGAAGAAACCAATGATATTTTACTTAAACAAAGGCTTTTCTGGTTGTACCCGTGGCATGTGTCTGTCTGGTTGTTATGCGGTAAGGCCGTGGTTCGAATCCTAGAAACGAAAATATGTTTTTCACGAGTAGGTACCACCTTTCGCATGGAATTGGTAAGCCCTCCGATAGTAAATTCATTTTCATGAAAAGCGATATTCGGACCCGGCAGAAAATTGTAAGTGTTCTCTTCAACCTGTGGAAAATGCATTCACTGCATCACTTGGCGCGCAATAAAATTCAGTGAATGACACTTATGTCTTTTAATAATTGACTCCTGATACGGCCTACTACAAAGTTCATCATTATAAATGCAAAACATTGCTGAAACTCCATAAGGTGTTCGATTCACAATACAAACATTTACAATTCTCTTGTGATAGTCAGAACTAGCCATTCAAATGCTGCGAAATAGTTTGAAAACTCGGAAGAAGCAAGTGAATTTTTCGATATTTTGTACAACACTTCAAATGCCACTTTTCTCTTCCCGATCTAAAATAATTTTAGTTGGCCAACAGAGCGGGGAGCCCCGGGGTCCTGAGCGTTTTTCACAAGCGTATCGTGTGAGGAAAGGAGAGGACCTATTGGTCTATTGGCTTGCTGGTCATGTTTCTTGCTTCGACGGCTCTTCAAAAAACAAAATTTAAAAACATAAGGATGAAATCGTTAACGTTTTCTAAAAAGTCACCTAATTTTAAATCTTAGTATACTTCTGAATTAGACGTGCTACCAATTTGCATTCGAATAGATAGTACAGTGGTGGTCCAGTATAACGAACGATATAATGTCCAGAGTCAATTCGTTATATTGAAGATTCGTTGTATCGAAACGTTTTTGTCATACAAATCTTTAGGTAAATAGACTCAATTTGTACTCAAATTAAATTAAAGAAAAAAATCGTTAATATGCATTTGTGTTGAATGGCTTCCCGTAAACTTTTTAGAACTTTAGAGTTTTCCGTGCCATTTTGTCTGAAATTCGTTATTTGTTCCTTAAATAGAATACCGAATGGACTTGAAAAAAGTGTTCGTAATATCGATCATTCGTTATATCGGCATTCATTATACTAGACCACCATACTGTACCTATATGGGATGCAGTTTTCTGGGACACCTAATGCGATTTAGTAGGATATATTGAAAATCTCATACCGCTTTCACTATCCTGATTGTGCTGATGTGACCAACACAGAAAGATGATTGTCAAATTATTTTTGTTTAGCGAGTAGTCTAGAACATGTCCTCTAAATGGCTTTTAATTTGATCGTAAAGCTTTCTACGGTGCAGTGCAATAAGGCCATTAAGACCCGCGGGTCTTATTTCCTCTTTGTTTTGGAAGTAAGGCCCACGGGGGTTATTTCCATGATGAAATGGCAGTAAGAGTTGCGGGCTTTAGTTCCCTTTTCTGCCAACTCAAATATCATTTCGTAATGGAAAGAAGTCTCGCCGTTTGCACTTAAACTTATTTTCAATGTGAATAAACTGGCACAGGGACGTAACTCCAGTAGACATAAGTTCATGCTCTGATTGTGGATTATGACATACCAAAGAGGAAAACACGTACATAAGAAATATCTTTGGAACTATGAATCATACTATGTGTTTAGTGCGGTCAATTCGCGCGAATATCTTAAGTTCAACAGCAAGCACGTATTACACGGAGGCAAATTTTGTTCGCTTTGCTTTTTACTCACGGATAGAATAAATGAAGCTGAAAGCGAAGCGGAAAAAATTTTTTCCGGATAGAATAAATGAAGCTGAAAGCGAAGCGGAAAAAATTTTTTCCGCTTCGCTTTCAGCTTCATTATTCTATCCGTGAGCAAAAAGCGAATCGAAGCGAACGAAATTTCCCTTCGGGTAGTATACGGGCTTGGGGTTGAACATAAAAAATTCACACGAACAGAACAGAAGAATGTAGCTCTAAACAAACATTAAGAAAGTAGATTAAGTTATTATGTGCGCATAAGAAAGTGGACTAAGCATCCATCCTCCTATGTCACGAAGTGGAAGACAACGTGAGCTATGAATTCATATCGATGGAAAGCTGAAATAAGTTTCCAAATTTTGGAGCTTTGTTTTTCGGTACCTCGAAATTTAGTTTTCTTCAAATAAAAAGAAACTAGAATATATGCATTCAGCGCATCCTTTATGTTCGTAATCCTTTCTAAGAAAGAAAACTAATTTTAAGATCCCATGTGCATCAGACTCATATAAATGCTGCTTCAAAATGGCAACAAAAGACATGGGCCTTAATTCTTTTCTTTGGTGGGTCTTATTGCCATTTCAAAGTGGAAACAAAGTCCGTGGGTGTTATTTCCACTTTTTTGGGCAATAAGACCCTTGGGGTCTTATTAACGCGGGGCTTATTGCATTGCACCGCTTTCTACTATCAACTTGGAAATGGCATAGACTGCAAACAGATCATTTTTCAGTTATTACCCACTACAAGTTTTCTTATTCTACGGAGCTTGATATTCACCCCTATCAATTCTAATTCTTTAAAGAAATACGAAGCGCTAACTCGACATTGCCACTTGTAAGAGCCCTGCTGTAGGTCTGTCTGCCTTGCTGGTTTTCAGTCCTCAATTAAATTGATCATTGTGGACTTAGAGTGTTTAAGTTTTGACAAATGTTAGTAAATTCTTAGTTTGATTTACTAAAAAGTTCATAAAATAAGGTTTTTTGGCTCACATTATTTGGGTTGAAATTAAACTGCTTTTCATCTCTTCCAGCACAGGACATCTGCGTCGGAATATGAATTATATGGGGCTCATCTAAAATATGGAAATATGAAAGATACTTGATTTTTAATTTTAATGTGTTTTTGAAAAGCTTCCAAGTGCCCTTTTTTGTTGTTGTTATTTTCTTTACATTTGAAAAAATTACTTAGCAATACTTAAACACAAATGGAGCTACACCTACTTAGAAAGTTTGTTAAATGGGGTTCTATATTTTGCTATAAGTTCCCATTTTTAGACGTAACGGAAAAACATTTTGAAAACTAGTCTCTTTTCATGGAATATTTCAATACAGTGATCTACGTAGTGAACAATTTTTTATCATGAGAATTGTTTTCAGTAGCTGGGTACTTATGTTTTGTATCTATTCCTATGCAGCACCCATCTTACAATAGCTACGCACTCTGGAAGTAAATCTCGTGTATAGGCAAGACAAACTTCCTCCTGTAAAAAACAGCTCATGAAATCGCTTTTTTGCCGACTAACCTCTATACACTTTCAGGTCATAGTTTTCTTATCTTTATGTCAAGAATCAATCAAAGAAGTGATTTACCTACTTCACCAAGTTTTTCTTATTTAAATGTCCGAAGAATTGACATACGACAAAACATTTTATCGCACGACTTTATAAATGAGAAAGGATTTCTTAAGCTGTTTCTCAGCTCCATTGTTTTGAAAATAAAGAGGAAATTAGCAGTACTGATAGAAGTTGGCAGCGCAGCCAAAAAATCTTTTCTGCGTTTAGAATAAAATTGCTCAATGCCCACACCCCACATCTCTACGTTTTCTTTGTTCAAAAATCGAAAATTTGAAAATCTCTGTCACCTAATTAAACACAGTGAATTGTCCTTTATCATATTTTTACCAGGCTATAAAATTAATACCGCACATACAGAAACTGTTATTCTAGTTTCCTTGTGTTGCTTGTATTCTCTGTGCACTAAATTGGAAGCATTTCCAGGACTCTGCAATTATTGTTATTTCTCCCATTCAAACCTTTATGAATATGAGTATTCACAAAAACATTGCTGTCATGCTTCATAGGATTGCCTTGCATCAGTAGGAGACTACCTACTCTATATTCGAACTCCGTGCCATTCAGTCATAATTCAAATTAGCATATTGCGTTTTGATTGCTTGAAACGTTAATTAGACACAATCAAGATAACTGCACTATCGGTGGTGTTTTTGTATTTTTAATAGCTATACCCCTTCGGCTGTTCGCCGGTTACACCCTTCACTAAATCCTTCTTCTAACTTGGCAAAACGGCTATCCTAGGCATACCTTTAAATTGCATGTGAGCCTTTTTAAATGCGCAACAGTAACTGCAGTCCAAACTTGACACACTAATTTCCCACGCTAAGTCGTCAAGGATATGAGCAGTGGTTAAAGTGCTTACACAGAAATCCGAAACGGAGAAAACATATAGCATTTGGCAGACCTTATACAAATACGTGATTCCAGTCACGCGGATTTTGAGTTTCAACCAAACCATGCCGATGATTATTTGGAGCGTTAATGGATTTATGCAGATGTGAGTGACCATGATGGCCAGTCAGGTAAATTTCGCGCAATCAGGCTGCCACAAACCAAAAACCTCTTCCTTCCTTCGTGACTGAGTCCGACGTCAAAGTCGAGAGTAAAATAGTTTTGAGTTAAAATTCGCACGCGATTTTGAATCGCACAACAAAAGCATTTTATTTTATTTTTAATCCAACAAATTGCCTGTATATTGCAGAGTGCACTAATGATTAAAACAGCGATGACGTGGTGTGGGTGATAATTGGAGACGTTGTTCCCTTGCCAGGTTATACCTTTTCCATTTAATGTTCTTGTGAAGCAAATTACTGTTTGATTAATTGTATTTACCTATTATCCCGATTGGCTAATGACATAATGACTCCGCCGCGCGCCGCAGCAACGCAACGACATCAAACTAATTAGAAGTTTGATAAATTATGGAATCATAAATAATGAGTCTTGTGTTGTGGGTGTTGCATGTTGCTTTGCTGGCAATCGAAAATTTTACAAGTTAAGTTATCAAATTATTCCGTCGCAATCGAGCATATCAACCAAAATGGCTGCTGAAATGAAAATGTCTGCTGTCGGTTGGTGGACGGATGTTCACTGGACGAGATTTTCAAAGCTGGGATGACCCAATTTCATTATGAAAAAAGGAATAAGTCTTCGACCATCCCTACAGGACAGTTCTAGTTGCGTTTAAAAAATTCTTTGTTTGATCCGCCATTTTTCTTTGTTAACCTGTGTAGGTAGGCAGCTACCTATGTCATTTTATTTCCCCCGAAAATACGTACAAGCTTCGAAAGCTTTCTTTTCAAGCGTTCACCCTCCTGTGAACGCCCTTTTCTATTCATCTCATCATCTCCCAGGATACATCAGACAGCGCATGACCCCATGCGCTTAGTAACAGCATCTCCCAAATCCAAGAGCATAGCAAATCTTTCCCCTTATGAGTGTGATCTCTGTACTCTGGTGGGACATTTGCACCATACGCTCACATTGTTTATTGGAAATGAAAGCGACTTTTCACACGTACCTACAACGAGAGACATTCAAAGACATACAGTTACAGTAAATGACATGAATGAGCGCCTGCAGGGTGGCAGTGGCATAACCCGCCGTCGCTTCTACAAACTTGAGACGACATCGCCTCAAGGTGAATTCCTTAAATTATTATTTTAATCATCATGTTACAGTTAGCCAGAATTGTACACCCTAAACTGTTTATTTGTGTTTGCCTTTGCCACCCCCCTCTGGCGGATGTTTACATCGAGCATATTGTTGCCGATTTAACTAGTTATTAAGGAGGCTAATTAAACACCGGCCACGTGCCTGACGAGGACCACGATGACAAAGATTGGTGTACACTGGTGGTGGCAGTAAACAACTCATTTGGACAAAGGATGCTGTGGAACGGTTGATGTTGATTTGTAGAATTCCTTTCAAGTTGTCTGGTTCTTACATGTTTTTTTTTCTTTTCTCATTTGTTTGAGCTCCTGTGACCTGTGTGACAGAAAAATGAACAAAACATAACACCCTCTTTTGCTACATGTGCGGGGGTAGCGTTTTTGATTCCTTCTGTTTTGAACTCGTACATTTGTATTTTTCGATGCAACGTTTAACTTTTAGTTTATATCACACGATTTATCCTTTGACAATTATTGTGCTTACATGTAAGGGATGCTGACAGGCTCAACATTTAATTTAATTTCAGCGCACAGTGCGACTCAAGCCGCCGAGCCGCGTCGGGCTATATGCTTGAAGTCCTTGAATTCTCTCTTCTGGTGGATTTATATTCCTAACATGAGTTATGAAATGATAGAAACAAGTCCTCTCCATCCTTTTTGTAGAAATAACATTCAGTTGAAATATATTTTCCGTCGGTTAGTTTAATCATAATAATTTTAGCATTGAAACAATATAAGTCACATTAAAATTCTGATGAAGATGAATTTTTGGGAACATTCGTACGAAACTTTCTGTTCTTAAAATCTGCGTTGGTTTAATTCGCGAAAAAGTGGAAATTGAAATTGCTTTAGTTGAAACAATCCCTATTTAGATAATCATCATTCTCTTTACTAGAGAACAAGAACTTGATCTTTAAACACTCTTAAAGAAAAAAGGTTTTCCTCAGAACTTCAATATGCTCCGGAAATGAAAACACAGCAGAAGTCGAAGCTTGCAGACGAAGTCCTGTATTACCTCGAAGTTATATCTGTCTATTGTGACGTTTTCTCCAATTAGTCGATGTTCGGTGTCCTTGTTATACTTTGCTTTGCTCTTGTTAACCATCAAACTCATTTCTGCCACTCCTATTTCAATGCTCCCAAAGGCACCCATGATATCACGCTTCATTCTTCCCATTATCTCAATATCGTCTGCGTAAGCGAGTGATTGTTCATAATTTTGGAAGAATCCTCTAGCGTCAGCGTTTGAGTTTTTTACAGACTTTTCCTTGTCCAAAGTATTTTTCGACATCGAAGGTCTTGGGGAGTTATTAACTATATACTCCAAAGTCATCCTATGCATGGTCGTTTACGAGCTTTCCAAGGATGCCAAAACTAGGCATCGCTCTGTACAGGCCGTCTCTGTAAAGACTGTCATGAGCGGCCTTGAAATCGATAAATAGATGGTGTATATTGATATTATATTCTCGGGTTTTTCCAAGTCCTGCCGTAGTGTGGAAATTTATTGGATTGTGGATTTTTCTGGTCTAAAACCACATTGATAAGTTACTATATCAAATTGTTGACGTGCGGTGTTTCAGAAGTTGACATATTACAGCAGACAAGACCTTATAAGCGACGTTAAGGAGTCTTATTCATCCTTAATTGGTGCAACTGTGAGGGCTTTCGTTCTTAAGATCGCGCATAAGATACTGACGTTTCATTCATCGGGCACACCTTCTTCCAATCATATCATGTAGATCAGCTGGTGAATGCTCCAACTGATCTCCAGCTGTCTTGGAAAGTTTGGTGTCAAGGCCATCTAAGCCTGCAGTTCATTCTGCTTGCATGCAGGGTTCATTCTGCTTGACAGCGGAATTTGTCTTCTCTTCCGTTAAGCAGTTTGCAAAAGTAGCGACTGTGTCTCTATTACTTGAACTATCCTGCTGCATTCCTCCTCTAAAACAATTTAGCCGCAACATCCTTCTCTAGGATAGCTCATCAGTTTCTCCTTGAGCCCAACTTCAATCGTATAGTCAAGTATAGAAATTCATATTTTAGTCGCACCACCCGAATGTGGAATGCTCTACCTGTTTTTCCCCTGCATTACGATTCACAAAAATTCAAAAGCAACATGTATCGGCGTCTCCTTTCGAATCCTCTCCTATTTCCCTAAATGCTCGCACTGTGTTCTATAACATTATAAGGGTAGTCATAACCCCTTAATGTGCGCGTTTATTGTAAAAAAAAAACTGTTTGCCTGCCGATCTTTACAAGCTTGGGTTCGGGCTTTGCCACACTGTCAAGATCTTTTTAGCTTTTGGTAAAACTTCCGAATCTCATTCCTGTCATGGCACCTCTCAATTTCCTCAAACAAGCGCTTCTCATGCTGCTTCTTTTTCTTTTTTAGAATTCGGTGTTCTTCCCTTCTTTTCTCCTTGTAAACCTCTTTCTACTAATCGTAAGCAGCCCTTGTTTGCTTTTGCATCAACATTAGTCGTGCTTTTTGTTTGGCTGCATTCACCTGCCTGTATTCTTCATCGAACCATGGGTTTAGTTTTGGCGGTCGAGTGAAACCCAGCACATCAGAGGCCAGCAGTTCTGATGGCTTGTTATCATTTGCCACAGCAACTGGTCCTTAATCCTTAATGCTGGCTGCATAGGATTCAAGCAAAAAGGCTAAAAGATTTCAGCTTGGATAAAAAACTGAACAAAAAATTCACACTAAAGTGCTGTGAAACGAAAAAAAAAATTAATACAACTTACCCTTATGAAAACTAAAGTCTATTAGCTTAACTGCTCTATATGCACGATTATAACAAATGCATGTTGCATATACAAGTGTTTTATTTTTTCTTGATCACGTTAATGAGACTGCCATATTTAATTAGCTCTCCACCAACAAACCCTCTCTTTATTACGACTTAATTTGTCTCAATTAAATAATGAACAACACGCTAAACTATAAACCACCTCAACCACAACCAGACGCCCGCCCCAAAATTGAAGCCTCTACTCAACATAAAGTTTTAAAAACCAAATGTGTTTAGCTTTTCCACCTTATTCATGAATAAAAGCCCCCCAAAAAGCACACATAACTCCCCGCATGACATTATCTGGAATGCATATGTGTGCGCCATGTGATAATCAATGTAAATGAGCTCCATCCATCCTCACAACACTGCGAGTTTCATTTTACAAAACAATTAAATTCTAATTAAGATTTTGTTTGTTCTGCACGCAGGATTTTCAACGGAAGCATGGCGTAATTAATTTTCTAGTTTAGAGCTCGTGTCGACAATTTTAGATTAGCAAAAAGCTCTCAGTCTGCGTATTTTTCTAAACGACAATTTTGTTTATTTTTGTTCACAAATTACCGCAAATCATTTAATTCTCAGTCTGTCGCCTGCTACAAACAACACACTTTCAATTTATCACAATAATCTGAGTAAAAATGGCGAATTAGAGAAAGTTTTTCGTTGTAATTTAGTTGCAATTCCTTGAAAGTTTCAACCTTCTTTTAGAGTGGTAAATGGAAAGAGGGAGGAAAAGAAGTTTTTCGCATCACAAAAAAAAAGTAGAAAATTAATAATGAGCTGCTAAAATGATAATTTTTTCGAAGTATTTTTTTTATTTTTTCAAGGAAAACGAAAGCACGTACCTAATTGAATAAAGAAGAAAAAATAATAAAATAAACCTCATTAACGTAAGTCTCATGGTCCTTGGATAAAGCCCATGGATACAACGAGACGAGAGACAACGACGCGACGCCGACGATGCGATGAGACGATGCCAAAAACCAAGTAGAACAAGAATCATAATAAACTGTGTATACAATAATTTTCCCATTCCGAAAAATTAATTAAAAGTTCTTGAAACTTAACACAACCTTTCATTAGCATCCCCCTTAGTGAAGTAGGCTACGAGTAGATGCGAGTCGTGCTGAAAGAAGATGGTGGAACGATGTTTATAGGTAGGTACGTAGATATAGACTGCGTTTCATAACGAGACGTAGCGTTGCTTTTGCCGCCGCGTTCACTCCGTTTATATCATAATTATTAATCTTGCAAATTATGTGTAATTAATTTCGCCATTAAAGCTCCTTTCATGGTGATGAAGTTCACGGTGTCGCTAATGGTGTGGTGGAAGGGTGATGGGATGGTTTGTTGTATTGATTGCTTTTTACAATTATGAAGACAGAAAAAGACATAGAACCAACCAATTGGGAACTATTTTTATTCGATCTTTAATTTGTTTCGTTCGGGATTTATAAAAAGACTCAATTTGATAACAAAAAACTTCAGGTTATCGGAATATTTTTACGTCGCCGACGGTAGATGCCGACGTGGCTAAATTTGGATTAACCAAGGTAGGAATTTTTCGATTATCCAAAGCTATTTCTGTGCTTTCGCTATATGGAACGTTTTGTAACATATCACTACAAAGTATAAAGTCATTTCGTGGTACCTCTCCCTATGTGTGCTTATAACTTTTAAACACCTCGGTGGCTACGTCAACAATCAAAACTGTCACATTTGGTGCTCGGGAAACCCAAGATTTATTGTTTGGAAAGCCTCTCCATTCTTGATGATTCACTGTTTGGTACGGTTTATGGGCCGGCGGAGTAATTGAACCCTAATTTTTCGAAAATGAGGCTGGAGCAAAAGCTACGATGTATAAGACTCGCTATCGCGAGATGATTAATGATTTTCAATGGCCGGAATCGGATGGTATTGATCTGGACACCGTTCGTTTTCAACATGACGGCGCTACGTGACACACAAGCAGTGAGACCGTCTTTCTTTTCCGGGAAAAGTTTCCGGAACGTGTTATCTCTCGAAGATTTGATCACAATTGGCGATTGGATCTTGTGATTTAACACCTAACGACTTCTTCCTTTGGGGCCGAGTGAAAGATTAGGTCTATGCTAACAGCCCAGCGTCGATTCAAGATCTCAAACGATGGAATTCGTGAAACCATTGAGGCCATACAGCTCCCACTTTGCGATGGAAAATTTCCATGACCAGCCGCGGCGGCAATTTGCCTGATATTGCTTTCCACTACTGATGTCATACCTTCCTTTTTGAATTGAAATAAATATCTGATCACATGTCTGAATAAATTCCAATTTTCTTTGAGTATCAAAATAACACCTCTTTAGTTAGCGATCCATTTTTCTTAACAAATAGGACACGTCTATATGCAGACACAGTGTTTGGTTCTCTTTGAGATCTCTCTCAAGAATGCGGTGTTACACTAACCTACATACTACCTATAACGTGGGTGCATATAGACATGTTCGAACAGAATTGGAGGTTTTGTGATCTTTTTCATTTATTTTGAGAAGATAAATCCGATCGTTTAAAAAAATCTGTTTTGTTAATCAGCGTGTGCAGATTTCAAATATTTGTTTTATTTTACCATAGAAAGTGCTTTTTATTTTATAAAAATAGATTTAAACTTCTAACTACACATAAGTTTAATTTTAGCTTCCGAGTAGTTTTCAATCTAATAATGAAAAAGGGAGAGATTAGGAATTTGTTGAATTAAATTCGAAGTAGGTGTTGTCTGCGGCTAAGTGGTTAGTTTGTCTGTCTATGGTTGCGTGGGTGTTCTAAGTTTGAATTCCAGAAACATAACGAGTATCACTTGTGTCGAGGAATTGACAAGTTTCATAAGAGATTGATTCTTTGACATTAGGCACAAAGGTCTAGTCATTTAAAAAAATTGCATTTTAGGTTTTTGATTGGGTCTCAGTAAATTTTTTTTATAAATAAAGTTATAAATTTAAGAAAGTTGTATTATTAAGGTATCTTGTTTACCATCACTTCTTTACCAAACTAATTTGCAACTAATTATTGTTTTTTTAATGCGGTTTCGTAAAAAACAGTTTTTGACTTAAGACTTTTTTGCCAAACGTCAAAGAATTATACTGCCATAAAGGGCGCTTCAAAACTAAGTGGTTCAAAACTAACAAAAAATTGTTGGTCCTTGAATTGCGTTTGGGTCCGACGTCCGAAGCTTATTTATTGCACTACCTGATCAATTAGATAGTGTTTTTTTAGACGTGTGGTTTCCAAGAAGAAATTAAACTCATTTTGTTAAATTTTATGGTCAAGAACTTAGCTTTATTGTAAAGATACTGGTTTGCCATTAAGTTTTAAAAATGATTTCGGGTAAGTTGCCGCCGCGGCTGACTCAAGTAAATTCCAGCCGTTAGGCCCCTTTTTCGATTACTTTTCTCAGCATTCGGGGCCGCATGTCAGCAATAAGGCGACAATGATTTTTTCAACCGTTTCGGGCATATCTGCATCGACAATCAATTTTACATAATCCCACAAAGAAATAGTCCAGCGGTGTTAAATCGCCCGATCTTGGAGGTAACTCACAGATTCAAAACTCGAAATCGTGCAAAAATTGGCGTCTGCAGCGATTTCGTTTCAAGGCAGTTTACCGAACGTACCGCACAATGAAATCCATCAATGAAATCTCAAATCAAACTGAGTATAAATCAAGTGACAGCTCTCAAAGACTAGTTCCGAAAAAGTACTAACACATTAAAAAGAACACGTTTAAAAAACCCCTTCATATAAATTATTGTTTTTTAACGACGTAAGAAGTAAAAGACTTTTGTATTTGACTTTTATAAAGAGCTTAATGCAAATCTGAGGTTTTCTTCAGTCCTGACTCCTGACTTCATACTCATTTCGTCCTGAAGTATCACTAGGTTTTTTTTTTTTGCTGTGGCGAGCTGAAGTAAGGAACAGGGTTGTGGATTAGGATTGGCATGTATTTTAATTCAAGTGACAAACGAGTGCATTGGTTTCTTGGTTGAGCATTAATTAAGAGCTAAATCTTTTTTTGTAACAACTCATGGGATTGCCAAGGAAGCCTGATTAACCATATGTAAAGTTCACTGAAGCTTTTGATAGTAAAAGTCTTGCAGAAGTATTAGTATCTTGGTATGTACGTCGTTGTATCAAGTACAAAAGAAATGTAATGGTAACAGAAAGGAGGTTTGACTTAGAGTAAAGTTTTTTGCTGACTTTTGCGCCAGGGATGATTAAAGTATCATATCTGATAGGTATAGCTTAACTAGGTTGGTTTAAATGACTGCCAGAAAAACAACTGACACAATTAGACCAATTTATTGGTACCTTGATACCATGAAAGATGTGAAAGAGTGAGTGCCTAATCTTTAGCAGTTTTTAATAAAGCAAGGATCATCGAAGAAGAAATCTCTTAGATGTAGTTTACGTTTAAGGCAGAGAGCAGGACATGATAGAACGCTACAGGTTTCAAGAAAATAGACAATGCAGTGTAGTTTAGGCTGAAATAATAAAACGGGCGGTGCAGCAGTGTAGCGCATTTTACTTATCCATACCTTAGGTGAGAAATTTGAGGGACCTTAAAGTTTTATATGATTCCGATAACTAAGTGAGGAAGTGCTTTTCATGTCAGTGTAATTACTTTCAGTGGACTTCCCAGTTTCTATAACGAAAGGCGATAAAAGTGAAAAACAGTTGGATATGTTTCAGGAATCCGAGCCTCAAACTCACACGTAACAGACAGACATGCTAACCACTTAATTTACCCTAAGTTTGACTTGATCCCATCGACCCGGATAATAAAACCCATTATACAAGAAATTTATTAGATCAAAACTTGTGCTTTTGTTAAGTTTTTGATTGTTGAGTTTTTGAATTGCTTAAAGTCGATATGGGAAGCCTATTTTGATTGTGTCTGGATATTTTTACTTAGCTTTAAGAGTAAAACTAACCGCTGTGTTTTTTTTAAGGCTCAGCTTTGGCGAAAGTTGCTTTTATGAGCTACATCAAAGACAAAGTAAAGAGCAGAAGACTAATAACTGTGTTCCATCATAAGATCACTCATCAAAAATTTAAGAAAAAAAAGTTCGAAGTCTGAAACAAGCTTCCAAAAAATTCCCAAATTATTGAGATTTTTCAAAATTTTAGAGTTTTTTGTGATACCTCATCTGAATCCTCGCCAAACTACAACGACGACGTGGAAAACTCTTTTCGAAGACCAAATTGATGCCCACTCAACTTGTTATTCATTTCTACCCATCTCGTTGTAAGTCGACAATAAAGTAGCGAAGTGTAACCATCAGTACAGCTTCAGCCAGAAGGTTTTATACCAAAGCAAACACTTTTTCCAACATCATCACCATCACCATGCCCGGCCATTGCCGTTCTAATTAAAGCTTCTGCTAATTGAGTTTCATCTCTTGATCTCTTCTCGCATTTAATTATCTTTGGTTTTTCTTCCAACAGACGACTATCCACTTTACCAACACTTCACAAATTCCACTCATTTCTCTGCTGTCCCCTCAAATGATAAATAATCCTTCGCCAATCGCACCTCATCGTCAACCCCCCCACAAACAGTTTTCAAGTTTAATTAATAAATTTTCGTTTTTATCTTCTTGTTTGTGTTTACACTGAGCCTTTAAGCCAAAAGGAACCGCGCCATTTAAAAATGGCTCTCTCTGTTTGTATGTCAGATCGTGTGAGTGTGTGTGTGTGTATTTGGGCTTCCCTTTAATTGAATCATTGAAATCAATTTTGTAATTTCCATTTAGGTTGGATTGGGGTTATCAGAGGGGATGCAAAGGGGCCAAACCATCCATTACAACATCTCCTTCTCGTATACAAACACTTGCACAGTCATTCACCCTCCTCGCTTCCTGAATTTCCATCATTTACAGGTTGAATGCGATTAAGTGTTGCCATCTCTTTCATTTGTTTTCTTTTTTTTTTTTGGGAGGGGGTTTTATTGGAAAACTTTTATACTTTGGGACACAAATTGCTTTTCAAATGTTTTTGACAGTTTGCAAATTGGAAAATTGACTTTTGACACAAAAGTCTTCCAAGGAAATTTTGTTGTTACGGCGAGGCGAGTATTCTTCTTGTTTTGTGTGTGGATCGGGAAGGGAAGGACACAATGAGCGAGCAGGACTTTTGCCGCTTGCACTTCGGTTGATGGGGATTAGGTTTTTGTTTTTCTATGAGTTTGTGGATGTTTTCTTTCTGATTTCTTACTTTTGTGTGGAGCTAATGCCTGACACACGAATAAAGCTCAAATTGGCATAATTCATTTGAAAATTAAGTTGTTTTGAATGTAAGGTTCCAGAGTGAAAGGTGGAAAGATGGTGGAGGATTTTCGATAACTTGTCCCGGTAGACGGGATGGGAATCTATGAATGAAATAATTTGTTCCGTTGGTGGTCAGTTTATACTGACCCTTCAAGGGGAAGGGAATCTATGAGTGAATTCAAGTGACCAGACATCCAGTTAACGATTTTCTTTTATTTTATTTTCAGGTTTGGTTTCAAAACCGACGAGCCAAATGGCGCCGCCAGGAAAAGTCCGAAAGCCTTCGACTCGGCCTCACTCACTTCTCTCAACTACCCCACCGATTATCGTGCAACAGCTCCGGCTTACCAGTCGATCCCTGGCTATCGCCACCTCTGCTCTCAGCTCTGCCAGGTAAATATTCCTTCGTCGCTTCGAGGATATCTTAGACCTCTGGCAAATTTTATGACTAAAATTAGCATTTCTCTATTCTCACCCTTCCAGGTTTTCTTTCGCACCCGCAGACTGTCTATCCAAGCTATTTAACTCCGCCCCTTAGTTTGGCCCAATCCAACATAACCATGGGAAGTCTGGCTGCCATGTCCCATCATCATCACCATCACCATCACCACCCACATCTGGGAGGCTCAATCCAACCACCACCACCAATGGGAACAAATGCCAGCGTGCCACCACAAGGATTACGTATTTCGCCACAAAATTTGGCCACAATGCCACCGCAAATGAGTTCATCCAGTATGCGACTGACCTCTTCGCCCCAAATGCCCATATCCAATGGAGGTGCAATTTCTAACAACAATAATAACAGCGGTGGTAGCGGCGGTCCACCACAAAATCTCTCAATGACATCGAGGACTTCACCTCATTTGCTTTCGGCAACAAATGCTGGCTCACCACATTCACAGATTATGAATCAAGCAGGTGTAAGTTCCTTGCCACCCCTTATTCACTCACCATCTTCACACAGCAACATTACTATGACACCATCACCACAAAATCTCTCCACATCCTCGCTGTCTATGAGTAGTCCAGGAAGCACGACAGGCAAAATGCTTAAAATGGATCCTAGTGGGGAAGATGCAGATGGCAGCACTGGAAATTCAGCAGACATTCGTTCAAATTCAATAGCCACGCTACGTATAAAGGCCAAGGAGCACTTGGAGAGCATAAACAAAGGACTCGCAATAGTGTAATAGTATAGATACGAGTTTATAGGAATAAATTTTGTTTGTTGGATTTATAAGCACTCTTTTCCATATAACAGAAGTATACGTTTTTCTATGAGTTGTTTGTGTGTGAGCAAAGAAATCACTCAAATATTTTTACAAAACATATTTAATATATAAAAAAATTGTTAGTTTTTAAGAACAATGTCCTTGTACAGAAAAGTTTGAAGACAGTTTTCAATGTGATTCTTATAAATGACGTAGGTATATGCAGTAGTAAAATCACCCCAGTTCACGTGTTTTTATTTTTACTTTATTTTATTTTTTCTTTATAATTTAGTTGAATTGAATTTCTATTTTTTATTTTTACTTTTCTTAGAAGATATTTAAAATGATTGAGTTTGTTAGAAGTAAGATCAATCTAAATACTTAAGACATGTATACTATATATATTTAAATGAATAGAAAAACAACTGTAAATTTGGCAAACGCATTGAAATATATAAATATATAAGCACATTGTCTTGTAAGCATTTTTTCAGCTTCGAATCATCTTCTGATTGAGGTTGGTGACAGAGTCCTAGATCTTACCTTTATTATAGTCTCAGTGAGGATTCAATTCTTTGGCAGTTGATAAGATAATTGAATACGATCGGATTGTCGATGCTCATCAAAATGAAAAACTTTTAAATGAAGTGGCCGTTTTATGGTGAACAAAATTTGTATAGTAAAAAGGGAATTTCCAAGCACTTCTACCTTCTTTGAGAAAATCACGAGTATAAAGTAAACCAAAGAAAGCTGATGGATCTTGTGAAAGAGGTGAGTGAACCTGAAGTTAGGACACTCAAATTACACATGATACACTTTGATCCGCTACAGACCGTGTCGTCTAATCAAAATATATCTAAGTCCAGGGGCGAACGCAGGGGGGGGTTTTGGGGGTTGAAACCCCCCCCGAAATTTGTGAAATAAAAAAATAACCACTAGTTTTTTAAAACAAAAACCAAAATATAAAACATGGAAACATAAAATTCATCTGAAAATTTCATTCTGTCAACGAAAAAATCCCTCCAAATGCGGAAGCCATTTCTTTTCTATCGATAAGTAAATTTTCAAGTATTTCACACGTTTTGGAATGACTTTTTGGTTTTGGTATGTTTTTAGCATGATCACCCTTTTCAAGTGTAGTAAATTTGATATGTTGATGTGGAGGTAGTATTGGGTCGTATACAACGGGCGATAGAAATATATGAAAATTCACTTTCCTACTTACTTCCAAACACATCGCATTTGTCGCTTCAAAACTAACGGCAGTTGCGATCGAAACACATCGTATCGGTCACTCCAAAGCTTACGGCAGTCGCTACCGAAATCTACGAAAATTAAAATTTTCATTACACATACTAAAAGCCAGTCGCTCTGACTCTGTATAAGAATGCGATCGACAACGGCAATAATAATAAGCATATGCATACCCATGAACATTGCTTGAGTATGCCAAACGATAAACTGCCCAACAACTTGATAAACACCTTAAATGTTTGCGATTCGTCCCTATATAAAACAGTTCATTGTTTAATGCAGATCGGTGCACCACTTTCGGTATCCGTGGCTTCAAGCAAGCGATCTTTTTCATGTCTGCGCTGATTAAAAACCTATCTGCGAGGAAGAACCAGCGAGGAGCGACTGAACGGTTTGATGTTGCTGAACATCTATAGGAGTATTGAGGTTGATTATGAGGACGTTATAAATATAATGGCAAAAGTTCCAAGGCGCATTGATTTTATTTTATAAAATACTAGCTGTGCCCGCGACTTCCTCCGCGTGGAATAGTGGCTTTCGGCAGCATTTTTAATTTTTCAGTAACTTCTTCTTTTCATTTCGGGCGTTACGAGTAGTGATCTTGAAGCGATCACAACTCTCCCACTTTTCTGCTTCACACTAGTGATCCGCCTGTGGGGTACGCCGCGTTGACCTCAGAAAGCGTCGGCAAGCCTACCGGTTTTGGATTGTTCCATGTCTGAGGCCAACCAAATGCTGCTGTTTTTGCATTTGCTTGTACCAGGAGTGTTTTGGCCTGCCTTTTCTTTTTCGTCGCGAATTTGTTGAAACGTTGTACGATATTGCCTTTTGGACGGGGTTCTGCGGATCTCTCCTTTGAACATGACAATACCAACTGAGCCGGTCGTGCTGAATTTTGTCCTAGATAGTACTTTTGACATGAAAGCTTCCACGGATCTTAGTACTTCTAATTCGATCAAGCTTTATTACTCCTGCTGTCATCCGAAGCATCTTCATTTCGGCTGCCGTCAATTTGCTCTCATACTTTTTGTACATTGTCCAACATTGTGAACCGTATGTCAGAGCTGGACGGACAACTGCTGTGTAGAGTCTTCCCTTCAGCTTAGGGGGCATTTTTCGATCACAGAAGATAGCGGAGTTTTCTCGCCACTTCATCCACCCTACGCTTACTCGATGATTGATGTCGTCATCACAAGTTGCTTCACTATTGATCATAGATCCCAGATATTTAAACTTTTCACACTTGGGAAGCACATTTCCATTCAAATAAATGCCTGGAATAGGCTTGTCTGGATCAGAAAAAGGGCAGCACAGGTATTCAGTCTTTTTAGCGTTAATACGGTACCCATTTCCTTCCAGAACATCAATCCAAACGTCAGTTGCAGGGATGTAGGATCCTCGTTTATGATGGCTCCATCGTCAGCAAAGAATAATTGTTTTACTTTATTGTCTGTTACTTTTCCTTCGAGCAAATAATCCAGAACAGCAATAAAGAGCAGTGGACTCAAGACACTTCCCTGATGTACACCTACTGTTATTTGGAATTCTTCGGTGACTCCAGCTGGGCATCTCACTTTTGTAACTGCTCCCTCGTACATGTCCATAATTATTCGCACATAGGCTTCAGGAACTCCTCGGTGTCTGAGGGCCACCCATATCAGATCTCGCGGTTGTCGATCGAATGCTTTTTCGAAGTCAACCAACACAGTATGCAAATCCTCTAAGACATCTCGGTGTTTTTCCATAATGATCCTTATACTTTGGATTGCGTCTGTAGTTGACTTACCCGCGACAAACCCGCATTGGTCATCAAACAGCCTTATTATTTTCCGCAGTCGGCTATCCAAAACCCGCTCAACGATCTTCATAGTGTGGGACATCAACTTGATCGAACGATAGTTGTCACAGCTTCTGGTATCTCCCTTTCCCTTGTACATTGGAAGAAGAAAACTTTCCCTCCATTGATTAGGCAAACTGTCACCTCTTATAAGTTTGGAGATGAGAATCGTGAGCCATCTCAACCCGATGTCTCCCATATTTTTCCAAAACTCATATGGTACCTCGTCTGGCCCAATCGCTTTGCCTTTTTTGGAGTTCTTAATTGCCTTCCTAACTTCTTCGACTGTGACGTCGGATACTTCCGTAAAGTTAGGTGCAGCTGTTGGAAAGTGGCGCCGAGGAAAGTGTTCATTCAAAAGATCATCACAATACTGTCGCCACCTGTGAAGAATTTTGTCGTCATTCACAAGTAGCAGTCCTCGAGCATCATTTATGAACTTTGGCGAACGAATCTCCTGCGCATTTCTCCTTCTCTGAGCGGCTATTTTGAAAATGGTTGCTCCCTTATTCAAGTTGCTTTGTCTTAGCTCTTGGATTTGCTTCAGCAGCTGGGGAAGAAATCTCTTCCAGCTCTCGATACAGGCCCTCCGTGCTTTTTGCTTGAAGTTGGGCGCACTTTTTCTTCGCTTCTTTTCTGCAGCTCTTGTATTCCATTTTGAGACGCGCTTTTTCATTTGTATTTCTTGAGGGGCACTTCGACCAAACTTGGAAAGCTGCTTTCTTCTTTCTAATCGCTACTTTCTTCTTTCTAATTTTTCAGTAACTTATTGTTATATTATTTTACTTAAGTACATACACTTTTGCACACGATGTTCTTACTTTTTTCATCTTTTGCCAAATAAAATTGTTTTGCCGTAAGTACTTCCGTTCCCATGACAATAATGGAAAAAAGAAAGCAAAAACAGACAGATTTAATTTTGAAATATTAGGAACGACTCCCGTTCCCGTGGGAATATGGTGATCGTTCTCATAGGAATATGGGAATGAGTTAAAGTTTATGTTACTCGCTCGGGGATAGTGTAGCACTCTAACGGTGGAAGAATTTTTGAAATCGGTGCAGTAGTTTCTAAGTTCTCGATTACGTTCCCGTTCGTTTTAGGAATTGGGATAAAACATAAAGTCTATGTCTTTTCTCAAGTCTTAGACTACCTCTGTACAAAATTTCTTTTGAATTGGTTCAGTTGTTTGGGCGGGAGATGGTAACATAGAAAGACGAACAGACAGAGCTACTTTTGCATTTAAACCTAGTATAAGTTAGGATTGTTCCTAGCAAATCAATACAGAGTATAAAAAAAAGCATAAAAATATTAAGAACAAATTGTTCGTGAATATTTAATATATTTTTTCAAAACCCCCCCCGAAAAATTTTTCTGCGTTCGCCCCTGTCTAAGTCCGAAGATAGTGGTGAATCTTCTTTTGAAGCTCTTAACCTTTAAATATAAATACATACAAGTTTATCACACGTCATATGAATTTGTTTAAATGTTGAAAAATAATATTAAGGGGTTAGGCCACCCTAGAGGCTGAAAAAATAGGCTTTTTGGTGACTTTTTTTTTTTTTCAGAAATACTAGAAAATAAATCGAGATAACAGAAACGTGATTTTACTATCAATATATCAGTGACTGCTTACAATAATTTTTTGGAAGCGGTTTATTTCAAAATGGCGGCTGTGCAGCGTTTTTGCGACGACGTCTTTTTTTCGGGGTCCACGGCCGGACCAACAGCTCCTGTTATTTCTTAAATGATAATGGACAAATAAATTTTTTCGATTATAAAGGGTCCGCCAAATAACTTTTTTTTTGAAAATGCGGGTGCAAAACATCGAGTGAAGCTTCGGCTGTGTGGCACGTAGCGTCGTCCTGTTGAAACCAAATGTTGCCAATATCCTCCTCTTCAATTTTTGTGAACAAAAATTCGTTCAACATGGCCCGATAATATACTAACTGCTAGAAGTACGTAGGATTTCTGCAATATATTGATTTTTGGTCAAATAGCGCCCTTCTAAAGTGAAAAGTGAAAAACTTGCCTAAAAAATTGTCAGATAATTGCTTATAACAAATGAACTACGCAATATAAAAAATAAATCCTACGTACTTTTATACACAATGTATATTTCAAGACATTTTTAAAATTTCAAGTTAATCGGTTGAAAATTGCTTGAGTTACGAGTCCGGCCAACTTGAAAAATACAGTATTGTGATAAACGCGCTTAAAATTTTGAGTAGTAGAAAATAATGAATAATTTTACAATACCTTAAATCTGCGATTCCTGAAAGAGACGTTCGACAAATCTAACTCGTCTAGGCTAGTCAGGAAATAAATATTTTCAATAACAACTGCCGTATACATGCTCTACTCCCCTAACGTACCTTCCCCCTTGCGCTCACAAAAGGAACTCGCTTCGGACCAGACGGCCTTGTACTAAAATTCGAAAATCGAGTACATAAAGGTTTTTCCCGGCCATAATCTTCTGGGACATCATTTCTGAGGTCCTAAGGGACTATTTGGAATTAAGAAAAAAAATCGGTTTTCGAAAACTTAAAATATAATCTTTGTCGTTTGGTTTTAAACAAACTAAATCAATAGAACTTTGCTTAATCAGCTTTAATTTGGTTGAACTAGAAGTTTCCTTATTCGTATTTGACTATTTTAGGCGCTCTAGCAAAAAAAAGTTCTAGAACTATGCAACAACCACAAACCGGCAAAAACCACACCTTAATATATAAAAATTTTGCACACAACTTTTTCTTTTCCAACCCAACTTTCTTTTCTTCAAATTAGAAATTCCATTCGGTTTTTCAACTTTCTGGGCCAGCCTGGTATCAGGCGATCAGAAAACACAGCAGGTATACCCACAGCCAGAGCAAGTGAGCGCGAAATGACGCATTTTCTTATTTTCTTTCACCTCGACCTTCGTAGAGAAACAAAACTGGTTGCAATTCCTAGAGATGTGCTACTTATTGGTCACCTAGTGCTGTGTGGTTCAAATGAGGTAGCGATTTATGAAATGTGCAACTTATTTGCTTTGGAGTTTTGGAAAGAACTATTCTTTAGTATGAGTTTTCAAATAAGATTTGTATGATTGAAAAACCAAGCTGACTTTATAGTGCAAGCAGCATTCTGTGTAAATTCTGGCTCACTCCTGAAAGTAGCCTTTCTATTTGTGAGGTATTGCCAATTGGAGTGCCGAATGAATTTTTTTTGGAGAGAAACTTCTTGGAGACGTTGATTTGAGACTCGATAAAACGAAAATGAGTCACGACAAAAAAACTTCGTAGTATCTCCACTGTTTTCAACTAAACTTTGTCCATGATAATGCACCTTGTGTAGTGGGATAGTGGAAGTGAGTATATCCATAGCTGCAGCCCAAGGTTCGTGTTTCTCTCTCAAACTATCGCGATGCCTTTGTTTAATTCATTTGCTTGTGTAAAGAAAGCATTTTGTATTCTTAAAGTAAAAGTCTTTTAGCACTGTGTAATTTGAAAAATTGGAAAAAACGTTGCATAGAACGAATGTTCATAAATAGGTTGCGTTCTGTGGGAGAATGGGGTAGAATACAATAATTTTCTATGACCATCGCCATCTCTTTGTTCTGGTTTAAGCAGTCGCCTTGTTTTTTCTGATTAGTTATTGTTCAATTAGTTATTCTTCTTTTGGGGACATTTTGAATAAATTATGCGATTAAATTTTTGTATTGCGACGGGAACCTTAAAACTACTGGATAAGTTTCAAAAATTCTTTTAAGCTCTCTTAAATTCTCTTTTAGGGCTAAACGACGAACATGCTCGCCGAACATGCCCGTGCTCGCCGTATTTTCATCGTGTAGGGGTTGGCTCGCGAGCAGTTGGCGAGCCGCTCGCTGTTGGCGAAAAATTTCGATTTTGTCGTGTTCGTAGTTCGTTGTCTTCGTTGTTCGCCATGTAGGGCCATGCTCGCTAGCAAACCGTTTTTTTACTATGAAGCAAACCTCATTTTTGCTGTGAACGTCGTCGTGTGCATATCGCGGATAAAGTGAAATGGCAACAGACAACCACGATTTAATAGAAGAATTCACATGTTTACGCTGTGGAGAATCAACACGAAGTGAATGTTCGGCAAATGTGTTCGCCGTGTAGGGAATAATGCAAACGAGCATGCTCAACGAGCATGTTCGTCGTTTAGGGCTAGCTTTACCATTAGGAGGTAATATTATGTATCAAAAACATTCATTCCAGTAATTCGAAGGGAACAGGCATTCAAAAACTTATGGACCGATCCGATTTTATAAATTTACCATCACTACATTATCCCTGAGTATCAAAGACTGTATGCCATCCCCGTATTCTCACGAACGGGAAAGATAACTCACAAAACACTAGACCAGTTTTAAAAGAAAGAAATCATTTTTTTTCATAGAAACGGGGAAGTTAGTTCAATAGCTGCTGATCTGATTTTACACATTGTTTGAACGTTAGAATGCAGCGTTATTTTATGGAACTACTATTTCTTTTGAAGAAAAGATAGTGTTTTTTGAGTTTTTATTTGTTGTAGGTAGTATGTCAAAGAAGTATACTTCTACGCGATTTTTTCAAGATGTACTTTGTTTTAAAAGCAGCCGTAGATACTAATCCAAATTAATGTTTTTACTCCTGTACTAAGCTTCGCTCCTTAATTTTGTTGTAACCGTGGCGTGATGGTTAGAATGTCTGCCTATTAACCTAGAGGTTAGTGGTTCGAATCCCAACAGAGGTAAAAATGTTTTTCCATGGGTATCGCCATTCGCGAGGAATTGGCAAGTCCTCCGTTAGTAAATTCATTGCCATGAAAACGCTTTCTCGATCAACCGTTCGGAACCGGCAGAAAATTGTAGGTCTCCTGCATTCCTTCACAAGGCATGGTTGTGAGAAATGCTCTAGGCCCTGGAGCTCCTCACTCTGTTGCGCCACTTTTTTTATTTTTTTTTTTTTTTTTCAATTTTTTATTGAGTCTTTTGCTTTTGTTTTTATGTTTTCCTTTAACCAAAGACACGCGATTAAGATGTGTGGCGCAAATTTTACACCCCAGTAGCTCATTCTATACCGTTTGACATTCTATGAAGGCTTCTCTTTCATAATTTGCCTTACATCAAAGGATTGTTAATACACATACTTATAGGTATGCATGTATTACAATAAAACACAATCGGAGCATTAAGTAAAATAGATAAGATGATTGAAAAGGCGATACACCTAATGCGTGCTGATTTTCAATCTTAGTAAATGATAATGCGGGAAAAAATTGTTGGGTAACACTTTGCACATTAGGTTTGGCTGGTTTAAATATGAATCTCTTTCCAAGTCCATGGAAAAACTGATGAGCATTCATAGCTAATTACAACTAAATTGCTAAAAGGTAGAATTCCAACTTGCTTTTTCACTAGAGCTCTGTTTGTGTAAAAGGCATGTGTGTGGAGCACATTCTTTGACACGGAGAACACTTTTATTTTATTCAGTTAGTGGCAATAACTCACCGCTCTATGGTGCTGCAGCAGATCATATATAAAGTTTGTTTCTGTATTCAACCACGGAAGCCCGCCGGATCCCGAATCCCGAAATATTAATCAATTCAATTGTACACGTTTATAAAACAAAATTTTATATTGTCTTCTCTAGTAACAGTGAGTGGCAGATTTCACCACCCACAAAGATCCCAAATGCTTTTCCTTACTTTTCATTTTGGATACAAATTGCGAAAACAACATCGAAAAACTCGATCCCAAACCTGTTTCTGAGCTTTTCCCAAAAATTACCCAGATTGTAAGGAAACAGATCCTAACCAAAACCATTGAGAAGCTGTTACAAGAGGGGAGGCAATACACATATCTGAATAGTACCTAAGTGCTGTTTGTAGATTCATCAAAATTTCACTATAGCAACCATAGAGGAATAAAGAACAAAAGGTGAAAGCGATTACTTCTTCTGCCCCACAACATGTTTGCAATGTACCTATTGTAACACGAAATCTAACTGTGATACACGTATTCAGCTGTCAGCTGAACATAAAATCATGATGGTTAAGTTACGAACACCACTTATTTTCGGATTTCAACATTTTTGGAATACGAAAATAAAGTGGTGTTCGTAAAATCAGCTTGTGGATGCCATGAGGACACAGAGTGCAATCACACAGTCAATAGCGGCAAGGAAGTGCCATTTTGTCCAAAAGCTAAATTAGACCAGGAACTATCGTCGCCATTTATTGTCGGTTAGTTATTGAAATCAATTGATGAAAGTGAAAGTTATTTAGCTGTTTTTAGGCTTATAGCAGTTGAGAATGTTCATTCAAAACAGCCGCAGTAAACATTACACTTAAAATCAAAGTGGTCAAATAATTATTTGTCTCTCCATGAAAATGTTTTTAAGTCCAACTTTGGATACTATTGGGGTGGATAGTTACAAATACTCAGAAACAGGAAGCAACTGGCTGCAAGACCCTTTACAGTAAATTTAACTCTTGCTTTGAGATTTGTCACATTCTAGGTCTACTGAAGTTTCGCTACCAAAGTCAATGCCCCGGGCGGCAAGTTTAGGGGGCGGCAAAAACTTCATTCACACTACATATTCATTACCAGACCCAGCATATCTTGTGCAGGTAACGAGCGCAAAAAAAAAAATTAGCTACTTTTCGGTTCCAAAACAGCAACGCTAGTTGCGATCGAGAAGTACACAATTTTTCTACCTTTCGGTTTCAAAGCAGCATCGGTTGCTGCGACCGAGTAGTGGACAACTATTCTTTCAGATTTTTAAAGTGAATGTTAAGTGTACTCAAAAAAGTGTATGTTTCAATAATCTGACAATTTGAGTGGCTGATTTTTAAAAATGTAAGAAAACACGTGACCTTGAAATACACGAGCGCGTCAGATTTTTATACAGAGTTATCAACTTGATGTCTTCGTCTTCCAGGATGATAATCTGACAATTATATGGGGGCGTACTCTTAGTCTTACGATTTGAAAGTAACAATTATTTGTTGTTTCTATTTTTTATTACTGAATGCTTTAAAAAAATATGTACCTACACATATTATGTATTTTCAAATTTTGATTTGAAATTTTGTTGAAAATACTAAAAAAAATAAGCCCTGAAACTTTGAGCCCTTAATATTAATTTTAAGTGCTCGATCAAGAGGTATGAAGATCCCATTGAAAATACACGGAAACTCTGATTTTTTATTTTTAAATTTCTATAGCTCAGCGACATTTCATGGGATCGCTTCAACCAAAGATGGATTTTTCTCAAAATTGAACGATCTACAAAAATGTTCTTTTGGCAAAGTCGTTACTCATACCGGCCAGGTGGTACGGGCCACTAAACCGGATTTTTCCATAAAATTCACGTTTTCTCGCCGTTATCCTTGCCCGTTCCGTCGCACTAATTGATGGTCTGCTCAAAACTTTACAAAAAATGAGACAAAATCTAATGGAGTATTGGATAAATGAGGCTAGAGAAGTGGCTGAAAAAAGTGGTGTTGACCCTATCTTGCAAAACAAAGGAATTCCGAAACATAAAAAACATTTCGATGAGATATGTGAAGAACACTCAAACCTGTTCAACTCTTTTCTAAGGAAATAATGATGGTATTTGATCGAATCATATCAGAAATTAAAAAGAGATTTGATTGTGCCACCATGCTGAATATGAACTTCGCTTTTCTTAATGGCTCTAATATTTTGAAAATGTCAATTGAAGAACTGCAAAAGTATGGAGCGGATCTGGCTAAAAAAATTTAGCGAGATGTGAGCACCGTTGAATTCTGTCAGGAACTCTACGTTTTTAAAGAGTAAGCTCCGCTTTTATTTGGCGACATTGAAAAAGCTAACGGTTTCTATCTCTTGCAACAGATCTATGCGCATGATTTGCAGGATGCTTTTCCAAATATTTGTGTTGCCTTGCAAATTTACTCTTCCCACTACATCCGCAAGCTGAGAGCGAAGTTTTAGAAAACTAAAACTTATTAAGAATTATTTATGATCATCTATGAGCTAGGAACGTTTATCCAGTCTAGCAATCTTAGCGATAGAAAATCGAATCGCACACGAATTAAATTATGATAAGGTCATAGATTTATTTGATGAGCAAAAAGCTCGAAGAGTAAAATTGTAATTGCAAATGATAAATACAATAGTAAATTTGATTTTGTTTTTATTATAAACATTTTTATTTTAAGTCCTATCATATCTGTAAATAAATAGGATTAAAACAGAAAAAACAGCGGTTTAAGTATTTTTTCTGAAAGGCTTGTGTCCAGTTGTCAGTCAATTAGTGAAGATATGATAGCTGAAATAATAAAGATTATACCTAAAGGTAAAAGCAAATATAAATTGGTGGGGCGGCATTTTTCAGTATTTGCGCCTTTAAAAAATTGATGATCCGGGGCTGCCCTTTATGCTAATCTACATAAATATAAAAGTATTGAATAAAATAGTAATATGTAAATACATTTTCGGACAAAGCTGACCCACTCCCTGACTCAATAAAGGTCTTAAACGAATCGACGCGGTTGTGTTTAGTAACTATTCAAACCACATCTCGCTTGAAGCAAAAATAGTTTCCAATCATGAATATTCGACTAGAAAGGCGTGACTTTTTCAGTATAAAAGATATATTTTTTTATTAAAATTAACTGCAGTCTAGCTCGTACTCAAGGCGCAATGAATAGAATGTCTGCCTGTTACGTAAAACAATTTCATGTAAAAGAAAAATGTTTTTCCACGGGTATCGCCTTTCGAGAGGAGTTCGCAAGTACTCCAATAGTAGTTTCATTTTCACGAAAACGTCTTTCTCTATTACCCGTTCAGAATCGGCAAAAAACTGTAGGTCCTCTCCATACCTCACAACACAAGGTAGGTATGATTGAGTGATATGCACCGCGAATCCTGCTCTTTTGCACCACCCTATTTCTTTATTTATTTAACTCCTTTTGTCAATCATATTCTTCGTTCAACATTCGTTGGTCCTTTGTAATCCAACCAATCCAACAATTATAATAAAAACATTTCTTTAAATTAAAAATAGAAAAATGTAAAAATCAGACAATTTTAGATCTTCGTAATATGAACGAAATGGTGAATATAAGTTCTTTCTAATAGCTACGTATTTATATTCACATATATCTACGAACATCACTCACACTGTGAAGAATGAAAATAGCCCAAATAGTACATTCACAGAAGGCGATTTTGTTCAAACAAAAATCGAGATTTAATTAAGTTCAATTGATCAAATCATACAAGTTTTCCGTTTACACAATAGCAACAAAAAAAAAATAATAATAAACCTTAATAAAGCAAACCGTCCTTACCAAATGATTTGCCCGCTCTCTTGTGCCACTAAACGGATGGACAGGTATGTTTGTATTACTCTTCTCTCCAAGGGCTTTTGAATACTTGACCAAATCGGAAAGTTCCATAAATCAATACGCATAACCGAACGAATCCATTGGAACCATATACGAGTATACTGCTTAATGAATTTTCAGTTTTTATTGGCATTTCCGGCCTCTTTACCCATCAGACCAGTTCGTTCGATATAAAAGCACGAGGTCTTTTACAAAGCGTCCATCATCATTATTTGTACCAAACTAAATGTGTGGGCGAGAACGTTGGTGTTGGTGTAATCTAGCTAAGAGGGTAGTTGTTACTGGGGTTGGCTATAGCTTCCACCCTCAAAAGCAAAGACTACGTACTGGCCGCTGCTACCGCACCGCACAGCCTGTCGCCGGCCGTCGACGTAGCAGCTCTCGCATTCTGATGCTCATCCTTGAACCGATTAATAGAAATACTTCGTCTGTAAATTTCTGATTGATTGGTTTGTGCAAACATTAATTACCATTTTATTGCTTCGGCAACATTTCGAAGGACAGGCAGAGGTAGGTTGTAGAAGGTATCCGCATCCGATGTTTGGTTGGTTTATATTTAACTTTTGGGACCCTTTTGCTTCTTTAACTGGAATACGGTTAACTTTTACACTCACTTTGTTTATGGAGAACGTAGGTAGTAGGTACTTAGTATAAACGTAAAGTTGTAGATATATCAAAGGGCGGTGGGGATGGTATGGTGGTAAGTGGCATGTGTATTCAGTGTATGTACTTTGCAAAAGGGTTCTCAAAGATGTTTTGTGAAATGATTGGCCACGGGTAAATGTGGTTGTTGTGTTTTTACAAGCAAAGCAGGTACAAAAGAAGGATTTCAGTTTGAAAAAGCTTTCGGTTGCACATATTTTCAATTAAATTGGAAAATCTTTATGTTGGTTGAATGATTTGAAATTGCGATGAGTTTTGAAACCGAATTTCTAAATGTTCATTAGTTTCTAAATATTCATAGGTTCTAATTGAAAAGTCAGCTGATGAAGTATAGCTGAAATAACCATTCGGATATCATTTTCCTTATTTATCTATAACCACAAATAGGCAACTGCTCACAGTTATTTTGATATAAATAATTCAAAGATTATATGTCCATCAGTCTGAAGCTCAAGCCCTGACTACTACAAACAAATCAGACTGCCTCGAAGCGACTCCAAAGTCTGCTAGCCTCGAGGTACTGAACAGAGTGCATTGGGCTAAAGGGGCAAATTAAAAGTGGAAGCTTAAAGTTTTAAAAATTCGGAGTGTTTCAAACTTTTTATAAATTGTTTCTAGTTAGTTCAAAGCTGATAGTAAGTAGCTCGGAAGAGGATGAGAGCTAATCAAAGCTTAGGGCTCTTCAAAGGCTTGATTTAAGCCCAGGGTGTCTCAAAAAAACAAAGCGGCAAAACTCAGGGTGACTTCAAGATTGGGGATCGGAGTCGGAGCAACTCAATGGCCCTTATTGCGAGTGTCGTCTAACATTCGATGCGACAAGGATCAAAAGTTTCGATAAATTTTCCTTTTGGTATTGCGTATCTCTATCGACAAGGATTTCTGTTACTGTGAATAATGAAAGTAGTCTTTGTGAATAAATCCTATAATTTGACAATTGAGTTAGTTTCAGTTATAGTCGAACGCAAAAATACAGACGATAACGACCGAATTCAAAATTGAAAGTATCGAACAATAAGAATACGCAATACCAAATTTCATTTTCGACGTTCGACTATCGACAACCGTCGTTTATCGACAGCCAAACGACACTCGCAATAAGGGCCAAGAATCGGTGCGGTTCGAAACTCGGGTGCCATGAAAATCAAGACGGCTCAATGACCGCAGTGCTTCGAAGCTAAGAATAACTCTTGACAACTTGGGGGTCTTTACGTGACATGATTAGCTTGTAGCGTTCAAATCAAACTTACACTTGAAATGTTAGCACTACTTAGCGACTGGATTCTTTAGCGGACAAGTGCTTCTTGAGTAGGTTTTGACTTCAAACTAAAATTGATTCTCCTCGCAATGTATTAAGATGGCCTTGCGTTGTAATATGTGGTGTTACACAAATCTTTCGTGGGCAGTTATCTACCTAGTCGTCGCTAAATCAATAGGTGCCCATTTTCCTTTTACATATTTCGACGGATGTACAGGAGGGAGGGAGAGAATAGTAACGGGACAGTATTCCACCATTCCTATACTTAATCTTTTTCAAAGAAACTAGAGACACTTTTTGCGGCTACTGTGAGATTTATAAAGTCAAACTCCCCAAGTTCTTCTCAGATGCCTCTTTTCATAGATGAAGTTTGGTGCAACATTGAAATAAAAATTGGACTTAGCGACTCATTCTTATTACCACCATTCCCATAGAGAGTTTTGTAAGGACCCTTAAATTCTGTCATCGTTTTCTGTGAACAATTTTTTCACCAATTTCTGAAACATCATTACATCACTCATCACACACTTACGTACATTAGGCCTCGCATAGAGTTTCATCTTATCAATCTAATTACTGTTCAGGTGTTGAAAATTTCAATTAAATGTCATTAACTGCTGGATAAGCAATTAGAGCCGATAAAAGCGACATATTACTCACCATCACCTACGAAACAAATGTCACACAAATTATTATAACCTCAAGTCACAACATAGCTCCTATTCCAACAAAGTATGTAATTAAATTCCCTTCAACCGTAGGTGCAGCCAGTCGTATACGTATTCCTCGATGAGATTTGCATTTCCTTTTCTCTGACAATTAGTAATAATTAGCCTTTTATCAGTCAGCAAAATATCTACAAACGAATAAGTATCAGTCTGCATTTGGTGTAGTGTAAATAACTATTGGAGTAGGTATGAATCGTATCTATGCACTCGAGTAGGTACTCGTGCACAGAAAACATAAATGCATTTACACCCCAACGATGAAAGGTGTCATTGGATTTTAGTTGTTTTGAGCTGCTACCACCTTTTATGAGAAAGGAAAATGCTTCTAATGGATGAAATAAGGGTAGCAAATAAACTGCACATCAAGCAGCTAGTCGTTTTTCAATTCAATTCGTTCCTGGACTTTCAAAGATTCTTATCTACCCTCTCTTGCTTCAATAAATGTGAACAAATTTAGATTGCTGTGTTATATGCCTAAATCATGAAAATGACAATTAAATTGTTACATACACAAAGGCAATTAAGATTGGCAATGAATTCATTGAGTTGTTGCTTGTTGGTGTTTTTTAAATTAAAACAAATAGACAAAAATATTTGAAAAACTAAATTACGTTAAGAAATTCATAGGACTTTCTATTGGTTTCAGCGACACCTAGCATGTCAAACAAACACTTTTGACACACATCTAAGTTTAGCTACCCAGCAACAGATGGCCAATCTTTCGTTAAGTGTTCGTTCAAAAAATATCCGTTAAAAGAAACGTTCGCAATGTGGAGATTTGAATTGTATTTGAAGTCAGTTTTTGTTCATTAAACCAGCTGGTTGCTCGCATCGCTAAACTTCATGCAGTACCAAAGACTATGAAGGAAGAAGAGGAGCTTAAGAAGGGGTGGGGATAAAAAAGAATTGGTGGAGATAAATTGAAAAGATTAGAACCATGCTTAAAAAGGAGATGTAGTAAAAACTGGTACTGGTGAGAAAAATTGAGAAGAGCTAAATAGAAAAAAAAAAAATGAGAAAATTAACTGAGATACCACAAATATTTCATGACATCTCTTGAAACCTCTAACTTTGTATATACATACTTCACGAGTTAGATTCTATTTTATAAGGGACTACTAAAACTTTTGAGGAAATATTTTAATTATTTGGCGCAAAACACGTTTTCTTAAAGAGTAAATGTGGCGTAATGGTAAGCATGCCTGCCTGGAACGTGTGGGGGTCGAGGTTCAAGATTCAAGTCGCTTTATTATCATAAAAATATGTTATTCTACGGGTAACGCCTTTCGCGATTAATTGACAATTTCTCCGATTGCAATTTCATGCCAAGAAAATCGCTTTTTCATTTGGCTGTTTGGAATAGGCAAAAAAATGTCAGTCCTTTCCACTCCAAGGTATGGTTGAGAAAAATGCACTAGACCCCGAATCTTCCTACTCATTTATGTATTTTGTGTGCCCGTCTTATTATAGTCTCAAGAAGCCCCATGAGCCTGAAAAGTGCCTTACAAATTCAAAAATTCAAAAAAACACAAATTAGTAAATGCATGAAATTCCATGGATTAGCGTCGTCAATAGCAGGACTAAAAACTAAAACTGAGAATTTTTGAGCGAATTAGAAATACTTAAGCAATCGCTGTTCAGAATTTAGGCAAATGGAGGACAGTTTGTAGAGTTTGTAGAGGATGGGACTAGAATTTGATACAAAATTTGGTAAAAAGAATTTTATTAGATCAGTTAAAACTTTAAACATAGGTAACTGCCTCTATTTTTTTAATTCTTTTATTCGTACAAAAATATTATAAAAAAAAAAAAGCCTCTTATTCTTAGGAAATTCATTAGTTCATTAGCCAAAACTAACCAAAGATGATAAAGGTCTACTGCTTCATGTGAATGATGGAAAAACTCTGTACAAGTGGCTGGCGTATGTTGATGGCCTTTCAATTCAAACGAACAATTTTTCCGAAAGCAATTTACCTGCAATTGAACCTTACTTAACAGAAGGATACTTACCGGACACTGACATCACAATGGACGAAGTTCGTTAAATGGCCTAGGAGTTTAGAAGTTTGTTAAAAGGAAAAAAACAGGGCTACTAGCACTGGGTCAGATGAGATACAAGGTGAGTTGAGAGAAAATTAAAAGATTCTGGGCTTATATAGCTTACAATTCCCATTTTCAAACTTTTTGATGGTGGCAGGCAGTGACGGGAAAGTTTTCTGCTTCCAATATACGAAGAAAAAGGATATAAGATCACGAAGATGCGAAGATTATACCGGTTGACTATTTGAGGAGACTTTGAAGGGTATTGAGAGGATATAGGGTGACTGACTGCAAAAAAAAATTAGACTGTCCGATGACCAACGCTGGTTTGTTGCAGCTAAGCCAAGCTAGATGCTACGAAAAGCATAAGGCTTCTTTAGAGATGCGTCTTATTACTCCTTACAGGATTCCTTTGTGGTCATTGTTGGTTCAAAGAGGCACTCAATCCATAACAGCGAAATCTGATGTGAGCTCAGAAGTTGTGGAAGCCTTTGTGCGAAAGATAGAGGGTATGAACGAGGAAGAGACTTATGTCCCCTTATCTTTGACACAGACTTTGATTACCCGATCCAAAGTTAAGTGCCGGATACCAGAGCTCATCAATTAGTCGTTGCTGAGGACAAAACAATTATAAACGATGATCCTACATCCCTGCAACTATAGCATTTGACAAATTGGAGAATATTTGTTAGAAAGTGGGCTTCGTATTAGTCCTAAAAAAAACTATCATATTTTTTATCTGCTCTCTTACTAATATAATGTCTTTTTGAGACATGGATTTGAGACCAATGTGCTTTCCAAGAGTAAAAAGTTTATATGTTTGGGATATATTAGTAAAGTAACTTGTGTTGACGACACCTATCGTCGGATAAACGTAAAGGGAAAAGTGGCAGGGAACACTTTATTCTGTGGTTGTGCTTTTTTCTCTTGTGTAAGGTTCACGACACATAGTTAACTGACGCAGCTAAAAATAGAGGCTTCATATGAAAGTATAGAAGTTACAAAGCTTGGAAAAACTCAAAGTACTAAGATACGGGGAAGCCTTCTGGTGAAAAACACTTCAGCTGGTATTGGCATGTTAAAAAGAAAGTTTCGTAGAACCTCACCAAAAACAATAACATCATAAAGAAAAGAAGACCAAAAGCTCTTAGTTCAGACAATTGCAACGATATCAGCATTTGGTGGGTCTAGTGCGTAGGACAGTCCAAAACTGAAAGACTTATCGACTCATTTTGGGTCAGGTGGCACATTCTTAAAGAATGTGCCAAAGTTGAAGAAGAAGAAGAAGAAGAAGACGAAGACGAACCCCTGCAACTTGAGCATAAAAAATGTGTTGTATACTTGATCATAAAAAATTATTCTATGCGCTTCCTGGCCCAAGTAAAGTGTTTTACTTACAACAAAGAACTATGACTACTTCAAAAAATTTTGTGAAGCTTTAAAAAATTATTTCAGGAGTACCAACAGGGTCATTTCATGGTGCAACACCCGAAACGCAAACTTTTCGACTTATAAAATGTTTAATCCTTATGCCAAGATCTACAAATCTTACCATTGAGATAAAACAACTAAAAACGTAGAGAAAAAGACATTTTAATCGCTAACATATCATTTCAGCACAGCAACAGCAGAAAATCATCTGATCTAAAACAATCCATCTCAAAAATAGCTCCTATACAAACCAAAAATAGTTCATAAAGTGCTTCATCACGACTCTATACCATAAATGGTTTCAAAAAAGCGTCCTGAAATCAAATTGAACTAAAACAATGTATCGCCCACCATGGCAAACCTAATTTTATATTCACATCACATCACCATCTCGAAATAAACAAAAAAGTTCGGAGAATTCCTTTCAAATTAGGCATCTTCTTCAGAAAATTGTCTCTGAGAAATGATCGTCTGGCGGCAGGCAGCCAGTGTTGGTGTCATCAAAAATTGTAGATTTTATTCGTCTTAAAATATCTTAATTCGAAACAACCACGTGCAGTCAATGAATGAGTCAATGTGACGCCGACATTGTTTATTGTCATCCTCACCTTTGGATACTTCCGTTCATGGCGATGATGCCTGATGTACCGCTAAGAAGATCGGAAATAGAAAATCACTCGTTGGTTTTGTATGTGAGATAGACAACTCGACAAGTTCTCAACTTGTAGAACATTTGGGAAATACCGGGGATGTGGATTTTTCTTCTTTTTTTATTATTTATTTCACGGGTGGGCATCAGTTGCCAACAAAGTGAACGCCAGCGACTAATGAATATAGAGACAAAATCACCTTACTTCGCACCATAAAAGTCCGCGTCATCGAAACAAAAGTTTTTAGAACTGGGTTGTGCTGAAAATATTTTGGGGACGTGGGTGTTTTTCTACACACAATTTACCTTGAAAAAAGAAAAGAAAATCATTTGGAAATTCTTGCAAACTAAGTGTGTGAATTATGTGAACATGTTTTGCAGCTTAACAACAACATAGATATATGTCTCGTTTCACAAGTGAACACTTTTTTCGAATGTGAAAGACGAATGATTCTCATTTGTTGGAGAAAATGATGATTGAAGAAAAGATGATAGATTGGTTTTCTTTTGCGTAGTACATAAAAGAACAAAATGTTTATGTTGCTAAAAAGTGAGCAAATAGCTGAATGGAATAAATGAACAGGGTGTTTTTGATCACAATAGAAAAACATAGGCTTTTCGAGATGTGATTCGTAGGTTTTTGTCTAGGAAAAGGGTTATAAGTACACATACACATCATTCCGCTAAAAGGAGAGAGCGATACAATATATTTATATAGGTAGTTGATTGTATATTTTTGTAGTGCTGTTTTTTGTTAGCTTTCGTTTGGGCACCTCTGGGTCTCAATAAATTAAAGGACCAAATAATTCTTCCGAATGCCTACCACATCTACATAAATAAGCAGCAAATGAAATAATTGTTCAGCCTTCGTGTACTTGCTCATAACCTGGACAGGAACTCAATAGTTAAAGACATAACCAGTGACCACGATGTGAATAAAGGAGCTAAAGACACTTAACAGAAATATTTTCCTTTATAAGCTACTACTATATGGCTGTATGAAAAAGTTTTCCTTTGTCTTACGACTGCGTCCACCCAGTGGCGTAGCGAAGGGGGGGCGTGGGGGGCGGACCGACCCGGGTGTCACCCATTTGGGGGTGATACCCAAAAGCTACCAAGGAGTATATGTACTATGGCGTTATACATAGATCGTAGAAGATGCAATTAACCTTGGTATAAAAACATCGGAGAAATACGATATTCCAGCAGAAACAAGAATTCGTCGTAGAAAGCGAATGGTTACCAGCCGTTGCGTTGGCAACTGATGCAGAACTTTCTCTGAGCGCTGAACTACGGAAAGACATGTTCGAGTGCCTTGATCGATTCATCACTAAACTTCGAACAAGAACAGTCTATTAAGGGGGTGGCTTCATTGTTTGAAGTGGTAAAGGCTAATACTTTACTTTTAACAAACATTAATGATTTGAAAATAGCTGTTTCAAAATTTGATAGTGCTTATGATGGATGAGGTGTCTGAGTCAGAATTTCTCTCAGAGATAACAAGGTTGAGAAGTCATTTGAAAGCGGCTAGACTGACAACATCTAATTGGTTATCTTTAGATTTATGAAATTAATGCTTGAATGGGACTTTGCAGAATCTTTTCCGAATCTCATTGTCGCATTAAAAATGTTTATGACATTCAGTTGCGTCATGTGAATGGAGTTTTTGTTAGCTTAAATTAATTAAAAACTACTTGCGGGCAACAATGACGAAAAAAAGGCTCAACAATCTGGGAATTTTAACAATTGAACATGAGGCGACCCAGCAACAAAATTTTGATGACGCTATCAACGAATTTTCGGCTTTAAAAGCTAGGAAGAAGACATTTTATAAATGTTTTCTGTTTTTTTTTTTTTTTTAACAATGTGAATATGTATGTATAGATATGTTTTTGTGCTCCTTTTTGAAGTTTCTTATTTGAATTTAAATAAAGAAATCGCAATACATATATGGATTAGCGGGATTTCATTTATTTTACTGTTTAACATTCTGGAAAGATTTCGACAACTTCAAACAGCGTATGGTTTTCAGGCACATCCCACTCCTTACACTGTCTAGGACAGCTTTTGCGACCTACAACGATAAAGGTAAAAGGGGTTTTTCATTTTCTTGCTCTTTATATACTGAAAAAATTAAAACAAAATAAAGTCTTGCTTTGGGAAACTAAGAAACTTTTTAACTTTTTAGTTAATAAAGTGCATGTCTATACCTGTTACGTGGGAGTTAGAGGTTTGAATTTCAGAAACATCACCTTTCACCAGGAATTTGTAATTTTTGAGGCAGTAATTGGATGCTATGAAATTCGTTTTATAACTAAGTTGTGCACAATCGGCAAAATCATGAAGGTCCCCTCCATTCCTCACATTGTTTGGTCGAAAGAAACGCGCTAAGTCCCGGGAGTTTCCGGCTTTGCTACACCATTCTATTTAGTTATTTAATTGTGCGGGTATCTTAAACTCATTTAGAGAAATGTGAATGAGCAAAATTAGAAATATGGATATGTCGAAACCTTCAAATTTCAAATCGTCGACCTCACCAGTCGGTGGAAATGCTATTTTTTTATTAACTATTAAATGCTCTGTGTGTAGAGAACTCTTATATCTAAACACGGATCAGAAAGTTCACAGTAACTGACGAAAAAGGCCACTTATTGAAAAAAAAAAAAAATGCAACGAAAATTATTTTCAGTAGAAATTGTTTTTCCGGAATTAGTACAAACCGGTCTATAAGTCAGTTGAGCTGATTAGGATCTAAAGGATCTAAAAATTTGATAGTAGCGGGACCCTTTCAGCGTCACATATGTGCGTCTACCGCATTTATTTCCAATATAAGATCAGCTGCAGATCGTAGAATTACATTCGTTTATTACTCTAACGATTAGAAAGAAAATACTCGTATGAGTCCTTTCTGAGTACAATGCGTATATGAGTCTTCCTAGGAGTAGTTCCCATTGAAGTAGGTACAGAGATAAAAGCTGCTTCTCATCTTCACATAGGACCACAATAATGCAGTTGAACTTGACTGCATATTTCCCTTAAAAACTGCTTAAGGCCGACACTGAAGTTGATTTGCCGTATATGTACTAGTGAAGGCTGTATGGAAAAACAATAGCTTCAACGCAACCACGAGTTTGACATTCTTTCTCTGCTAAGCAGGAGACCATAAAGATGATCACTCCATTATATGCATTTAGCTACTTAGATAGTTGTAGGTATATACCTAGATCTCGGTGGTATCAGCTGCATGCTAACAACACACACAAAGCTCGTAGAACTTTTGGTATCCTTTCTTCAATTTGTAACTCCAGCAAAAAGGCACTAAGGAACAAGTAAGGTTACTTCTCAAATCCAACATAAGCTTTTTTTTTTTTTTTATTTCAAAAGAGGAAGCTTATGCTAATCTGGAGCACTCAGCAGTGGCGTGGCGTCCATATAACACGATTCCTATCGTCTTACCTTTTAAAATGTGTCCCTTGTTCGTAGAAAAAACCAGCAACATAAGTCCACAACAAGTCTACAAAGCAGTCAACAGCCTATCTTTGCCCATACATACAATGTTCTTCAAGCACTTTTAAATTTGCGAGATACACACACAATACACAAAGCATACACAAAACACAAAGCATTGAAAATCGCCGCGCAGAACATATTCTGTGTTTGTCCCTGTCTTTCCTACGATATACTTCCACCCCGGTGCCTCCCTTTTCAATACACGTTCTCTTATTGAAAATAGTAAGACGATAATTTTCGTCTTACTGCAACTTCTGCTTGGAAAAAATAATACAGTTTTCGCCTTAGAGTAATGTACGGCGAATTCGGTTTTGTTGTGCTGTTTTTTTTTGTTCTACTGATCATTGTTTTGAATTATTTGCAAGTTTAAAGTGAATTTCAACTTAAATGACTTAAAGTATAGAAAAATTGGCTTCGATTAATCCACGTTTGGAATTTAAGGTACCTTCTGTTTATTCCTTATTAATTTGTGTAGGAGCCATTCCATATGAAAACGGTCAATCCGAAATGTTGCTATACCTCCGATTTTGCTCAAACTTTGTAGAAATGTTTCCTTGCTATCGAAATACGTAATAGTCAAAGGATTTTTTTTTTTGTAATTTTCCTCTCCCCTCCAGCCATACTCAAAGAACCGAACATAGCGATTTTATGGGCTTCAGACTTTGCACTCTTAAATTGTCTGTATTCAAGCGATTAGGACGATTAAGGTGTCATTTTAAAGCTGATAAAGCATTCTTTTCAAATCAATCAAAAGGTTTAAGATATTTGAGTTGCTTTAGAAACCTGATCCTTTTGAAATCAACACATTTTATATACATTTTTGCCATTTTTGAAGTAGCCCTGTGCCTAAAATATCAATAGCAAGTCCCTAAAAATTTTCCTAATTAAACCTTACAATAATTACAAAATAAAAAATCCAAAGTTGATCAAAAAACAAATTTTTTTATGTGCTTTACAAACATCCCTTTCAAACTTTGAGCTTTTGAAAAAGAGCATTTTTGTGAATGTTGACTACCAGTGCCCTATTTCACCAACTCACAAATTTGTGATTACAAGCGTTTTTTAACAAAGTTTGTGAGTTTTTGTAAAAATGTTGGTTCACCAAACTTTGTTAATTACAATATTGCAGTTGTATTTTACAAAAGGAAATTTGTGGAAAAATTTCCTTTTCGGTTTCACCAATAAAAAATCAAAGTTGTACTTTACAAGTAACAAACTTGTTAATATAACACTAATTTGTGAGTTTTCATTTCACCAAAGAAAATAGACTTACAAAATTTGTTCAGTTTGTAAGAATATTCTACAGGTGAAGGTAGACGTGTAATTTTTGTTACAAATTTGTAATTCCTTGCTTTCATTACAAAAATGTCTTTGCGACGAAGGCATAGCAATAGCGATAACAGCCAAAGTGATGATATTTTGAAAAAATTATTGGCCGCGTATAAACTATGATATATTTGAGTTATTTCATTTTAATGAAAAATTTCAACTAAGTCGATGCAAAGCAGAAGAAATAATTTTAATTATCGAGCCAAAAAAAAACTGTGCTTTAAAACCAAGGCAGCAGTTTCTTTCAGCTTTGCGTTGGCTTGTGAATGGAGGACAATACCATGAGGCTGCCAACATGCATGGGATATCTTTCTATAAGTCAAAAGTTTGCGGATACGTACATAGAGTTTGCACCGCAGTCGTCAGTTTAATATTCAAAAACGTTATATGCTGGCCTAACGAACGACAATATTTCCAATCTCTATTGATGAGAAGCACATGAGACTGCAAAAAATTAAGAATGTTTTTCCATTCTCTTACTTTGTCTGAATGTATCAAGCAATCGGAAAACTTTCCGAACAATATATCTTTTTTGTCTCTTATCAAAGAGGATGCAAATATTATATTTTCCTTGTTCATTTTGATGTCTACGCAGCACAGCGTTCAACAATATTGTGAAAAAACTGTTATAAATAACAAGTTATTCTTGATGTCGGTGCAACAGGAATTTTGAACACTTGTGACCTACAATTCATTTTTCTACAACTTTATTAGAATCAATCACAAGTTTGTGAAATAAGATCTTGCAATTGGTGAAACAAAAAATGGGTTTACAAATTTGTAATTGTAAATTACAAGCACAAATTTGTGGTTGTAACTTTCATTTTGGTGAAATAGGGCACAGATATCAAAATGAAAGTAGGAAGAATTTAAAGGCCTATTCTTCAACTATAAGTCCTGAAAATTTCATTTTGTTATTCGCATGCACACTGAAGTTACAGATGATTAAAAACAAGCTTATTTCTAAGCTATGGAAAAAGCCAATCTTTGGGCACATTTTTGGGAATGTTGACTGCCAGATACCAATACGGGAGTGGGCAGGATTTAAAGGTCTATTCTTCAACTTTAAGTCTTAAAAAAGTCTTAAGTCTTCAAAATTTCATTTTGTTATTCGCATTACACTACAAGCTACAGCTGATTAAAAACAAGCTTACAAAAAAAATTTTAAAATTTTTTGGATAGAACGATATTAAAAAAAGTCTTTGAAACTAAGAATTGTGTTTTATTAAAAGAATAAGCTTTTTTTTTTAATCAGGGAAATTTTTAGGGACTTGCTATTGATATTTTAGGCACAGGACTACTTCAAAAATGGCAAAAATGTATATAAAATGTGTTGATTTCAAAAGGATCAGGTTTCTAAAGCAACTCAAATATCTTAAACCTTTTGATTGATTTGAAAAGAATGCTTTATCAGCTTTAAAATGACACCTTAATCGTCCTAATCGCTTGAATACAGACAATTTAAGAGTACAAAGTCTGAAGCCCATAAAATCGCTATGTTCGGTTCTTTGAGTATGGCTGGAGGGGAGAGGAAAATTACAAAAAAAAAAAATCCTTTGACGATTCCGTATTTCGATAGCAAAGGAACATTTCTACAAAGTTTGAGCAAAATCGGAGGTATAGCAACATTTCGGATTGGCCGTTTTCATATGGAATGGCTCGTAGGTGATTCATTTTTCTCGACTTACCATTTGAAAATATCCACGCCACGCCACTGGCACTCAGACCTAATTTCCGATCCATTGTACTACCAGGATAGCAGCCTTCCCTTTTGGTGCAGTAGATGGAAATAAGGTGTAGTCATTTCACATATATAACCTCAGGGACGGGTTCAAATGAAACTAAGAGGCTGAAAGAAAAGTAGATGCCCAGAGCGGGATTTGAACCCACGCGTCCGGCCTATCTACTGAACACTCTACCACTGCACCAAGGCCGCCCTCATAAGCTGAATACTTTTTTAAATCTTGGAAACGATCTGCCAACAGCTAGAGCAGGTGGGTTGCTACCCACGAACTGCCATGTGTATTACATAATGAAGATACGTTGGCCACAAATGATATCCAATTTCTTGCCCGATAAGTGATAAGGCTCGGGAACCTAAAGATAGAATAGCGAAACAGTCCCTGGAATGAAACCATTAGGGCAATAGACTGGTCGGTATGGACCAAAATAAAAAAAAAATTTAAGGTCAACTGTGTCGAAAAGAACTCGTGACCAATACTATGACCTTATAGTTGCTTCAGGAGGTCGAAAATTTCAACATCGTCTACTAGAAAATTTACACTACCAGCTATACGTATCTATACCGAAAAATGTTACCAAACGACAAACGAAGTACATATACCCAACCTCGAACAACATTTTTCCGACTTAAGTAAGCATTTAGAAAAAAAAAATTTAAGTAGAATTAATTGAAACGACGGACGGGAAAGGATACAGACTTCTACATCCAATTATTACTCTGCAACATATCTAAGGCATGTACTACTTAAAAGATGTAATATTTATATCTTATATGTACTATGAATAATTTTAAATAAATACAATACTTCATACTTCATACAACTTTATCCCCAGCTAGATACCTTCAGCTCTAGTTGTGTGCTTAATTTGACTCACTCTATGAAAACCAGTCGATCATAATTTGTGCAACTCGTATGTATATATATCTCCCAATCGGTTTGCGGTTTTTGAAGTTTTTCGCCGCCAAATTTACTTCATCGATTGTGATGAAAAGATGTTAAAAAAAAAAGATGTTGGGCATCGTTATCGATAGCGATTAATAACCTCCAAATTATGGGATTGGTATTTACTGTAAAGCAAATATATAACTGGAACTTCTTTGTTTTTGAGCGCTGTGTAAGCATTGCCTATAAAAAACTTCTAGGAAGATGTAGATTTTTTAGAGCAAAGTCAAAAAGTCAGTCCTTACATTACATATGCACCACAAAATGACATGACATGACTCATACTCAAGTCTTAAAAAGTATAATCACCCAATTCTCGGAAGCGACATTACCAACTTCTTTAAAAAATAGTGTCAAGCCTTTATAACTTAGAAAGTTCAAATTATAAATTTTTGTTTCATCGTACAGCTAGGTAGGTATATGAATATGAAAAAAATAACACACTTCTTTTAATTTTCAATTAGGTATATGAAATTGTGTACATGTTGACAGACTGTGGCAGTCATGTTGATGTCCTGGCGTCTGTAAAATCAGTTTTCTTTTGTTCAGTCACTGATGCCAATTCGCAATGGCGAGTTACCTACACGATTTAGTAGAACGTCCAAATTATAATACTTTTGTACCAAATTTTTATCACACTTTGGCTACTTGAGTTTTTTTCACTTCCGAGTAGTAATATCTAATTCATTTTACTGTGGGTTCGATTGTGAGTACGAAGTGCTGACTACATTCTAAAATTCATTAAAGCTAAACATCCTGAGTAATTATGAGTGCAAATCGGTATCTATGTTGTCTCTAGTCTATGAAGGTTAATTTGCAGGAAATGTTGTTAAGTTGGGCCAACCATTTAATTAGGTTCATAATAGAGAAATGCGTCTAAGAAATCAACTAAGCTTAGACATCCATTTTAGCACCTAAATCGATTGCCTACCAAGTGACTCGCTGTGAATGGACTTGAACTTCCTTGTCGAAATGGAAACGAAAATAATAACATCGTCAACTAATTTGCCTTTGTGTTCTATGTTCTCTTCCTCCTAATGGGATTAGAATAAATTCTTTTCCACTGCAATCACAACACTACAACTCTGTTCGAACCCTTCAACATTAATCAAACCCTTTGCATCCTTTTCTTTCAAATCCTATCACCAAATTGCACTGTCCCTGCCTGCTATTTCTACAAACGAATGCATATGAAATGCCCTTGGCATAAAAGCATCTACCTACGCTTGCAAACAAACGAGAAAAGAATCATGTTCTGAAAAACCAATTTTCTCGGATAATTGAATTGACCAAAAATCACATGGCGCTGATGTGGTCGATCAATGGCACCAATTAGCTCGCGATGAGGGTTGTGGCTACGTCACCCATGTCATTCTATCATAGCCCCGAAGATACATTAGCACAAACATAGTCTACCGTTTAAATAAAATAAAGAAAAAATACAACCTGAATAACAAGAAACACATCAACGGAAAATCCAATAAAATTCCAAATCTAAACTGTTAATAATAAAAATCCCTTTCGATTCTACAAAGAGGAATGTTTGACAAACAAAATCATTTCACCCTCTCGGTTGGCAACGAAATACTGTCACAATCACACTCACGTCACAACACAGATAGAGCGAGGAATACCAAACTGCCAGTTAAGCCCCCCTATGAGCAGTCGAATTTCGTTGTCCTTGTTGTAGCAATAGCAACGTAAATTCTCGATTGAAATTCATTTACTTACTTTCGCTTCGTTGATTTTTCCTTTTTTTTTTTCGCTTTGTTCTAGGTACCATCAAAATGGAATCAAAGTTCACTAGGCTAAGCGGGAAATTTATATCCGAAGGAATCTGTTTATCCGCCTGCGAAAAGGACATATTTTTGTTTACCTAAGAGCGTGTGTCCTTTTTACGGTGTAAACACGGAGACCAGGGAAAGGAGCCACCATTTGACGACATGTGAAATGCAAACCATCTCTAGAAGGCAGGGAAGCACGTGCACTGGGAAAACACTGACAAGGTGATGCTCGTTGAACAGTGACATGTTATCCAAGTCAATTCTCTGTTAGTAAACCGGGCATCAAACGGGACTGGCTTTATTAAGTTTTGATTTGTACTTGATTTAGCAATTTTGTCAATTAAGTTGGATATTTTTATTAAACGACAAAGTAAACAATGTGCACGCTCTCTCTCGGCAGCCAGAGGGCACTTCCATGGTGCTTATAGGAAACGTATTGGCCTTGTTTGGTTTAGCATTTTAACTGCGACGATAGATTTCTTTTACTTTTTTTTGATAACAACTGTGTTCGGATTTCAGGACAAAGATATTTGTGTTTTTCGAAACCTAGCCCTTGGGAAAATCTCTTAGGAGATGGAAAACATAGACGGTAGATTATCGGTTTGAAACTCAGTTCGATTAACAATCATTTTGCATCTTAAAAATTGCCTTCTAACACTCTCACCATTGATAGATCGACAAAGGCTTTTTTCAATTTTTTGAAATAGATATTGTAAATGTGCAAACTGCTAAGTCAGTGCGCGGGTGATATGTTAAGGCTGCTCGAAGTCTGTATACACAATGAAAGTCTTTTCATAATTCTCCTCATGCATCATGCACACACCATGCACAAAAGTGTGAAAAAATGCAGTCCCAATCACACTCGTATTAGCAAAAGCAAATTTAGCTTAGGATAATGAATAATTGTTTGTAATGATTGGACCGCATGGCATGTAAGTTGTCTTAAACGTCTAACAATTATTAATTGGAAGAGCAAGTGCAGTTCTATTTTTATTTAGCCCACAATAATAACTCAAACTGGCCACAACGAATATGTGTATTCAATTTGTATATTCCTACGTCCTACCTACCGTTGGTGTATTTAACTGAATAAAATATCACCTGGGTATTAAGTGTTCCGGTACATAAATGGGCAGGAGAGTATATTTAGCTCGAATTCTTTTGTAAATATTTTGCGATTTTTCTTTTCTTTTTGTTTTTGTTTGGTTACCGCACTTGATATTTGTTTGGGTTATGAATATCGAAGAGGAATCGCATTTTGTTCAGAATTATGTTTTGCTCTCTTTTATTATCTAATAAATTTTTCACTGGCAAGAATTAATTGTGAGGAGTTTTTTGGAGGACAGTAATGAGGGAAAACGAAATTTTCTATAGGGAACGACAGGGCTCTTATGGTCACACGATCACTAATCTATGTAATTGTTGGTAAATGATAATGGTTATGAAACACAATTTATATAGAAGTGATCAGCAATATAAACTGATTAAAAATATACTGAGGCTTATAGGTTTACTGAAGAAAGAAGAAGGAAAGCCCCTCAAGAACCGATAGTATGGACTTCGAAGCAAAAGGTATATTGGTGATTTGATGGCATATCTCACCGAAAAGTGGAACCAATCTCTACACTGTTTTGTAGAAATTATGATTATTGTGCTTGATATTTCTAAGGCATTTGATAGAGTTTAACATCAAGCTCTCCTATGAAAAATGTTTGTGGTATCGATGAGACTCTTCTCCGCTTAATTAGAAACCAACTTTCCGACCTTTCAATGCAGTGGTATTGGAAGGTTTTAACTCTGATCTTAAGTATAAATGCTGGTAAGCCCCAGGACTCAGCTTTGTATACGACTCTCTTCCTTATCTTCATAAACGATCTCTCGTCTGAAACTTCTACTCCTCTCAATTATTTTGTTGGTGTCTCAATAATCAGCTTCTCATATTCGTTTCCAAATTCGCGTCCCTGCTCTTCGAATGTTAAACTGGAACGGTTGCGTATGACAAGTGCTTCTGCCCTTGATAGCATTGTTACAAGGGGAAGTATTAATCGTGTAGAATTCAATGCTTTGAAAACTCAAGGTTGTCTTTTGCCGCTAAAATCTAAACATCCCCACTGCCATTTATCCATGAATAGAAGGCACATGCATCCAAATCCAAGAAACCGAAAACCTGTCAGTATTGGATATGTGTGTACACGATGATCTATGTATGTTGGAATGACCACATATTTGAAGTCGCCAAAAATACTGCTAATTGCTTATAGTGTAATACACGTGCAAAAGACTTTCAATAGTGCTCATTTTAAAGCTTGTTTCAAGCACTACAAAACATTCTCTTGTTAGAATGCATAAAATGCATCTGCTCGCCGCTAAATGGCATTGACCACAAGGATTAAATTTCAGACAAAATAAAAAATGGCTTTGATCTTTTATATCTAGCTTAATATTGTTCTTAGAATACTTTATAAAAGACCAAATTGTTTATTGTTTTATCTGCTACAATTTTGTTTTTTATAAAATTTTCGATAAAACGTATAGTTTTGGAGATATTTGCAATAAATAGATGAAAAACTTGAAAAAATTGCGAATTTTCAATTGCCAATAACTCGAAAAGTATTGGACTTAATGAAAAACTTTATATTTGATTTTTTGCTTAAAATTAAGCCATTTATCGATATCTGAGGTTATTTTGAAAAAAAAAAAATCGCCCCCGAAAAGGGGTGGCAACCACCCCCAGGGTGGTGGCGGTGTTCAAATCATTTTCACTTTTGAAGTTAAGGGTAAGATGAGCCTAATTCCAAAATTTCATGCAAATCGGTTCACAGTAAAAAAATTCGGACCTAAAATGCTTCATTGACTGCACTATTAGGTTTCTTAAGACGATGCAGGAAATTATTCACCCCTTCTGATCTGGCTACTATTTATAAAGCCTACATCCGCCCTAAATTAGAGCACAGTTCTCATATTTGGTGAGGTGCTCTCCAACATCTTTGCACCTTCTTGATAGAGTACAAACAGAGCGTTGAGATTGATAGGTGACAGTTCAATCGTATAGAATTAACTGATTCTCTTGAACATCATCGAAGCGAGTTGCCTCATTCTCTTTTATCGCTTTTTTTACAAGCAGTGCTCTATCGAAATAGCCAGCTGCATTCCTCCCCTGAAACAATAAAGTCACAACACGAGGCGAGTGTATGAATGCTCATCAGTTTTACTTTGAGCCCAACTCGTACAGTCAAGTTGGTATCGAGATTCATATTTAAGTTGCAGTACATGTATGTCGAATGCTCTACCATCAGACTCTGTTATTACACAAAGTCTGAAGAGCTCTCTTGAGTTTTGCACTTCATGTCGATTGAGGTCCACTTCTACTTAATTTGAGGCCTCAGATTTTGGGAGATTTCCCCTCAGTGATTTAAGCATACAGGTGGCAAGCTCCACACTGGTCTAAATAATCTTGATCATCGGACAAGTAGAATAGGGTATTTTGCCTAAAAGAAGGAGAAACGTCTCATTGACGCGTGACGTTAAGTAGTTTACAAAAGTTTTGCTTTCAGAAAATCGCCAGTGGTTTTGATTCTGCATTGCATCCCCCGCATGATATTTTTACTTTTTGGTGAACTTTCAACGACACATCTCAATATCCTCAAATTCTTTTTACTATTTCTCGTTAAGAATAAAACGTTTTCATCTTATTTTCGGTCGCATTCAGTCTTCTTTTTGCTAAGCATTTTCCCGTTAGCTTTTTTATCGAACCATATGAACATCGTTTTAGTGGTCGAGCGAAACCCAGATTCTCAGAGGTTCAGTTCTGCTGGCTTGCTGGGATTGTTGCCACTGGTCTCAAATGCGGCATTTGACACGGGCTTTGGGGACACTCCATTGAGAAATTGTTGCTTTCCCATAAGTCATATCGCTCAAACCAGCGTGTATTCGGCTTCTACGATAACAAATATCTACATTCGTATCCTTGCTGCGACCAATTGGTGGTTCGAATCAATGTTAGCCTACTCGGAAAGTTTGGAAATCCACATTACTTGAAGCAGGGCTTGTGTATTTCGATGGCCAATCAGGCTGATGTTTGATTCATAAGGGTATCGTTATATGTATGAAAATTTTGAGATTGAGGAAGCGTGTGCTTTCATTAAATATATATATACTCAGCTCCTCGTCAAAATTGTCGTGCTACCTAAAAACAGCTATCAGGCTCCGTTTCTGAATATTTTCTACTTCCCTAGTTTTTCGTAAGAATGACCGCAGTCCGCAGAAGATTCTCCCGTCATGTCTAGGATATTGGTCACGCCTTTTCTTTTCTTGAGGAGCTGGAACTCGTAGAAATAAACTTTTGAATTGTCGTCTTTCTCTCCTGTTGCTACGTAGACGCATATCAGGCCAAATTAAACCCTGACTATCATGATAAGCCAGATTAACCAATTTATTTTGTGATAACTTCATCTCTAACTCCGACTCGAAATCACACAAAAATAATCTACTTTGCTTCTGTTGCCTTTAACAGTGGACTTTTTCGTCTTATTTTTTGTCATGCCTATTCCATCCCACCTGAGATGGAGGTTAAATATTTGTTATCAATCTATAACCGCTCGTGCACCTCATCGTCTCCGATGTCTCCATTTTAAATGTCATTTGATTTAAAAACCCTTTCATATTAGTGCCAAATCAGATAATTTAAGAATATAATTCTCCAAGTCATTTATGATTCTTAGTGAATAACGAAAGGAACATTCCCTTAAAAACTTGTCCATTGATTATCTTGAACTGGATCGTCAAAGTGATGCACTTGTATTACTTTTTTTGTAAGAGAATTACACAGATTGAGAAACTGAAGTTTTGATAAAAAAAAAAGTTTAATTGAAGTTTAAATCACACAAGAATAACAAAAACCTAGAGTTTATCTGAGATTTAGATTTGATAAGCTACTTTACCTCATCAGATTATTATTTGTAAGTCAAATGTTTACGGATCATGTACAGAAAAAAGAAGTGTCTATATATGTACCCACCCACAGTGTGAGTCGTGTTGGGTTGTTTAATACGAGACACCACCTCAATCGAGTCAGTTGAACATTGTCTTTCTAGCGTTCCATAGAATAAAAAGCAATATCAGAATGCTTAAGTCATGACAAGGGATTGCAACCACAAAGCTGCAAGTTCCCAAGTCAAGAGCCGTGTATAGAATTATGTCCATTTCACTTGAAGAACAGCAATCAAAATTGTAGCTTGTTTGCTTCCGAGATTTCTAACAACTGTCATAATTCACTTCTTGTATTACAAGTAGGTCATAGGCGGATCCACGGGGGAGGGGGGGGGGGGGGGGGGGTTTCGGATCCGGACCCCCCCCCCCCAATCGGGAAAAAAATATGTTAATTGTAACATTTATCGGCTCTTAATGTTCAAATTTCGTTACGGGACGGAAAAATATAGCATGAGCAAGACAAAAAGTAAAGGAGAAGTAATATTTTTATTTTAAAAATTCAAGAACTTTATTGATTATTATTACAATTCATAAAAAAACTGAAGAGCAGGCTACCTCAAACACGAGTAAATATTGGAGGTTTTTTGAAAAATTCCACTAGAATTTCCTCCTCGGTAAGTTCAATATGGGTATGGCGTATGGATATTTAAAGAAGCAAGACCATTTAGTCGTTACTTTCCCATCGTATTTCTCAGGTAAGTTTTGATCCTCCTCAACGTCGAAAATGATCGTTCTGGGGTTGCTGTAGTTACAGGTAGTACTGCCAAGACTCGCAAATATACATTTCTGATAACCTGAAAAATTTCGTCAGATTGATGTTTGCATATGGGACTCGAAAGGGACTTACTAAGCAAAAAATCGGTCGTTAGATCATGATTGATTACACAAGTTCTTTTACTGAATATTCATGAAGCGCAATCAGAAATTGTAACATCGCTATTATTTCACAAAATATAGATCCAGAGAAACGATTTTTTAGATGGGTTTGAATGGTACATCAGCGACTTTCAGAGCGTGCTGTGTAAGCTTCCATTTTTGCCTAAAAGGTGCCTTTTCTCGGATCGTGTCACATATAAACTTTTTTACATGTAAATTTTTGATCGAAAGATATTAACCAGTAAAGCATCAAACGCATTTTGGATGTTCTGGCCGTGGATTCGATGTCTCCACATCTTGACTTCTGACAGAAAATTTTCTATCGAACAATCCGATATATCTTCGTAAAATGTGTAGAGGTGAGGGCTTTTCTTTTCGTTAAATTCTTGTTTAAGAAACATTTGCCCGAAACTTTGGAAAATGGATCTGAAAATTCAGAGAACCGACTTTTAGTTGAGAAATGAACGTATCAAGAAACGGAATATAGAATGAAATTCTGTAGTAGTCTTCAATACCTTGTGCTTGAACGTTGCAACGATTTTTTTGTTGATTGCAACGGCGCGGCGTGGCAATTTCATTGTGATTTCGTATTCAGAACAAATTCTAGCAACATGCTCATAAATAACGTGGAAAGAAGAATCTGCGTTTTCGCGTTTGTAAGTAAGTTCATTCAAAGCGTCATCTGCCAGCTTAGTAGCCTCACCCAGATCTTGGTTTTTAGATTGCAATTCCCGACTCAAAGGCAAAACAATCTAATTACTTGATTCCATAATGTGACTGGCGGTTTTTGGAATTCAACCGTCGAAATCGATGTCTAAAGATGCAATGCATTTTGCGAAGTATCTCGATCTTTCCACGATTTGATTTCTTCTATAGATTCAATAACAGCCGGTTGCAATCCAACGTACGTTCCAACTGCTTCATGAGACTGAGCCCACCTAGTAGGACAAAAAGACTTCAACTTTTTTTTCTTTTCTCACTTTTGTTTGTCATTTTTGAAATTTCTTGGTGAAGAACGTTTTGTCTTTTTGGCCAGTGAAAAAATGCTCCAATCGCGCCGATAGTTCCTAACGCATTTTTGATTCCTGACACTTCGCATGCTGCATTGACTGACAAACTAAAGCTATGTGCAGCTCAATGTACCTACATAAATTGCCAGAGGGAAATACGATCTCTGATGAGCCTGTGCACCAATAAATTGGACACTCATTGCCGGAGCCCCGTCGAATCCATGGCCATACATATATGAGCAATCCACGCCAACATCATGTAAATAATTTCTGATTGAATCTGTTAAACCTCGTATATATAAATAAAATTTTGAGTAATGGACCCCCCCCCCCCCATGCCCGAATCCTGGATCCGCCACTGAAGTAGGTACTTGTATTTTCGTGTTACAGGCTCCATGATAGTGCCTTTTTGTGCTGTTTTGAAAATTTGTCGAATTTGAGCTGATTTTTAAGAAATTTTCTTTTTAACTCGAGGGAAGTAAAAGGGGGGAGACCACTTAATAACCCAATCATTTTCAAAATTAGAAGATATGTTTGCTAGAGCTGTCCAGTATTCAAAAAAAATTTTACCTTTTCGAAGACCAACAAAATGGCGGCGTTTTCCGGACTCCTATTTTCGGCAACATCGAAAACTGGTGCAGTTGCCACTTTTTTTTTTGTTGATCTGAGAAAGATTTACCAAAGTTCATTCTTTTACTGACATATTAAAGGGATGGATATAAGTACCTAAAAATGAATGAAAAAGTGCAAAATTCTAAATTTGGGAGGCTTTTTACTCCAAAATTTGAATTTTCGGCAATTCTTTCGACACATGTATTTGGCTCCCGAAAAATTATTTATTTTCCCGCTACCTTTCAAACTTCAGGTATATCCTTTCGATAATATTACTAAGAGTAATCTCAAAAAATTTCATCTAAATCCTTCGCTAACTTTTTGAGCTACAACACGAGCAGTTTTTGCAAAAAGCAGTTTCAAGATAATTATGTTGACAGTTTCACCAGGAGAAAATTATTAATTGTAATAACTTACGGATTAATCGGCGATTCACGGCGCGTACAATAGACCTTCGACTTCCTTCCCCGAAACAGATGTCTGACCATACATCAACAGTAGAGGGCATTGTGAAGCGAAGGTCGCTCCTCGTCTAACGGCCCGAGCTATCTGACTCGTCACCCGACCGCATGTTGGCCTCGCGCTCTTTTTCTTTGATCATAAGTCATAACATTCTTTGGATATCATACTTTCGAAATGTGTAATAAAAAAAATTGATTTTTTGAAAATTTTAAAGTGGTTTCCCCTTAATATCTTTTCAACTTTCATCGAATTGGTAAAGTTAATCTAACTTGGCATTTCAATAATAAAGCGGATACTAGCTTAAAATTCACGCGAATGACAACGCTCAAATGACTCGATTGAGGTCTAAACACGACCAATAATCTGGGTTCATATAGATAGACTCTTCCACAAGAAAAGTTTTATTGTTGACAATTTTTCCTGTAGCAGGGACTACCCCATCAAAAGTCTGAATTTAAAAAGTCGAAAATGGAAAACTGTCTATCGCCTCAGAAACTTTCTATGAAATGATGGAACTTTGTTCAATATTATTATCTACATACTTACATATCGCAAGTGCATATCTGGAAATAGGTTAAGGATAAATAGGTAAAATAAAACGAGAGGTGGCGCCACAGAGCAACATGCCCCAGGGAATTGCGCATTTCTCAAAGATAGACACTCAATAAAATACTAGGGAAACTTAACAAGCAGATACATGTGGACTTTACAGTTTTATTTAAAGTTTGAATAATTGAAAGCCTAAACACATCAGATAATAAAAATGAAAATGAAGCAATTAACTTTTAATGCTTTCGCCCAAACAAAATATTTATTTCATTGATAAATTCAAAGAAAGATCAAAAAAAAAAAAAAAACAATAAACCATCCACAAATTCACGGCTCCCACAACGCTTCGTTCGACCTCCTTTAACAAATAAAAGAGCAAAACAAGAAAATAGGTAAAAACAAAAGTCTAAAAGTAAACAATCACCCAATCGCTAAGGTACCAAACCAAAAACGAAGACAAAATCACAAACATCGAAAAAACATAGAATATCGATTAAAATAGATTGCAAGTAGTGTTGGAATTTGGGATTACTCAAAATTGCCAAAAACAGCTATTCTCCCCCCTGAACGATACAAGAAACAACCAACAAAATTCCTAAAATTACATTCGTCTGAGTGTATAACCGAGACAGACGATAAATCCACTCACCATACACAATAAACTATGACTCCACAAAACACCTCACACACATTATATGCATACGAGTTGAATTTTTTTTTCCAAATCTCTTACCATATACGGTACGTTTCCTCGGCGCAGGCCAGCCGCCGATAGTCCAAAACCCCAACTCACGTGTCTATTTTTATCTGGGCCGCAACACCACCACTCGACACATCTGTGCTTCTTCTTGTGGGGTGGCGGAATATAAAAACTGATGCTCGCCTGCTGAGATACGCTCAGTCAGTTCGATCCATTGGAAACGGTTTGTAATACCGAGACGCGATCAGTATTTTCTTGTATAATTTTTCTTAAGTGTTGGAATAAAATTAATTCTTAGACAAAATGTGTGACGATGATGTTGCTGCTTTGGTCGTTGATAACGGTGCGTTTTGAAAGGAAAAAAAATTCATATATTTGTTTGAACAATTAAGTGAAGTTTTGAAAATCTGAAGCTTTGATCGTTTTCAATTCGTAAAATCTTTGGAAGTGTTTAAAAATTGTTGATTGTTCCTTTTTTATTCTTGCTTGTTCTGTTTTCAATACAAAAAAAACTCATGGATGAAAATATTAACTCCAGAAAACATTTCAAAATGACACATTGCTTTTTCCCTGATATCAAGAGAACTGTTACAAAATGGTTACAAAACTCAATAAAGGACTTCGGAAAATGCTCTTGGTCATTTCAAGTAGCGTTCCTCGACAAAAAACTCAAAAAGCCAACGCGTTTCACAGAATCCGATGTGGGTTTGTCGGTCTCAAGGAAAGCTTCATAGAACATTAATATCGCTTCTACTTTTTATGTGAAAAGATTTGCGGTCGGATGAAATTCTTTTAAATTAGTTATACTATTCTGTTTTAGAGATACTAATTTTTTTCTTAGAGAAAATTTCATTAAAGAATTCAAAAAGCAATCCTGATTCCCAAATAACCCCTCATTCAAATTCCATTACGTAGCTCTCCAGATTGAAAAACAAAACTTTCTCAAAAACGAGAGTATTTTTTCAAAGATTCCCTTAAATCGCCTTAACAAGTCAAAAACTAATTTGAATCCTTTTTCTATTCCGTTACAGGATCCGGTATGTGCAAAGCTGGCTTTGCCGGTGATGATGCTCCACGTGCCGTATTCCCATCCATCGTAGGCAGGCCACGCCATCAAGGTGTCATGGTCGGTATGGGCCAAAAGGACTCCTATGTCGGTGATGAAGCCCAGAGCAAGAGAGGTATCCTCACCCTCAAGTACCCCATTGAGCACGGTATCATTACAAACTGGGATGATATGGAAAAGATTTGGCATCACACCTTCTACAACGAGTTGCGTGTGGCCCCTGAGGAACACCCAGTCTTATTGACCGAAGCCCCATTGAATCCAAAAGCTAACCGTGAGAAGATGACCCAGATCATGTTTGAAACCTTCAACTCCCCAGCTATGTATGTCGCTATCCAGGCCGTCCTTTCACTGTACGCCTCCGGTCGTACCACCGGTATCGTTCTTGACTCCGGTGATGGTGTTTCTCACACTGTTCCAATCTATGAAGGTTATGCTTTGCCCCATGCCATCCTCCGTTTGGACTTGGCTGGTCGTGACTTGACCGATTATCTGATGAAGATCCTCACCGAACGCGGCTACTCTTTCACAACCACCGCTGAGCGTGAAATTGTTCGTGACATCAAGGAAAAGTTGTGCTATGTCGCTTTGGACTTTGAGCAAGAAATGGCCACAGCTGCTGCCTCCACCTCCCTCGAGAAATCATATGAACTTCCCGATGGTCAAGTGATCACCATTGGTAACGAACGTTTCCGTTGCCCAGAGGCTCTTTTCCAACCTTCATTCTTGGGTATGGAATCCTGTGGCATCCACGAGACTGTCTACAACTCAATCATGAAGTGCGATGTCGACATCAGGAAGGACTTGTACGCCAACACTGTGATGTCCGGTGGTACCACCATGTACCCAGGTATTGCTGATCGTATGCAAAAGGAAATCACCGCCTTGGCTCCATCCACCATCAAAATCAAGATCATTGCTCCACCAGAGAGGAAATACTCCGTATGGATCGGTGGTTCCATCCTTGCCTCTCTATCAACCTTCCAACAGATGTGGATCTCCAAGGAAGAGTACGACGAATCCGGCCCAGGCATTGTCCACCGCAAGTGCTTCTAAGCAGCCAACTCCTCAATCGAATGTCAACAAAATGCCCATCCGAGTTAAATCTCCTCCCAACAACCAGATCAATCAAATCCTGATGCCAACCAGGAGTGCACATTTTATTATTTTGTCCTACCGACTGATATCCTCTTACTTTTATGTTAATTGTTTATTTTTTTGTATATTGAATTAGTATTAATGCACATTACTATGTTAGGAAATCAATTGCCAAATGTAAAATACTTAAATTTCTAATTCGTCCTTATGGGGCACCTCTTTCGTTTTATTTTGTAAGCTAGTCAACGAATTTATTATTAAAAAATTAAATATTATAAAAAATCTCTTTTCATTTGACATATCAATGGTTAGGTACCTATGCATTGGCATGCAAATGCATGTCGCTGTCACTTTGAGTCATTTATCGCTCTTTTGGCGGCTGTCATATTAAATAATTCATAAGTGATGATGAATTAAATGATCATTTCTTCGTTGAATTTTATGCAGTTGGTTATACGAGCACTAAGATTGCAGAATTAATGTTTTCAATCGCGGGGTGGTTGTGGTATTTTGCTAATTAATTAGACGACGCTTGGCTAACGACACAAGATAGGTGCGATGGTAATATTTGTTGGATGGATGCCAGTGCAGTGCAATCAATAAAGAAATCGTTCGGATTACAGATGGATTGTAGTGCTGAAATGGCATTTCGTTTTTAAACCGCACAAACGTCTGGGTGTGGATGTTAGATTTTTTAAATTGCTCGCATCTTTTATCTGAAGGGCTTAAAATAGAGAATTTTTGTTTTATTTTTATGAAGAAGAATGTGACTCTGACACATGAGTTACGAAAAGCATTTGGAAAATCTCAAATGCCCAAAGCACTTAAGAATTCGTTTGAAACTTAAAACATGACACATGTGGTCGGTTATTATTATTAGCAAAATGCTTTGTACTGAGGAAAGTTTCCAATTTTTCTTGGCACTTTTCAATCAATGACTTGTACAACATAAGTAAATTGGTTTTGTTTTGAAGAAGTTTACTCATGTTTGGCCTAATACCATGATGACAGACAAATGAGCGTGGAGTCTATTTTCAGAGTAATTGTAAAATAATTTTAAAAAATTGGGAACATTTGCCAATATAATTTTTACCAGGGAATTGAATTTCTCATCAAAATTGCTTTACTAGATGTTGTTATCAAATTAGTTCTGCTCGCGGAAGCATAGACTTTACCTGAGGCGGATGGGAAAATCCTTAGTCGTTTCGGAAAAAAACTACTCCAAGTGATCTTTGGTCTCATATGTGAACGTTAAGACAGTGTTTGGGAAAAAGACTTAAGGGGGGAAGCTGGTCTAGAGTTTTGAAGAAACCAAAATTTTTTTTGTTTTAAAAGGTACTTTAGGGTCTTAAAAATTACATACCAAAGGATGGATGCAGCCAAAAATATCTAAATGCCCAAACGCAGGCATCGCTGGTGGAAGGTATATACGTATTTAATATGATTTTATAGTACCTACGTAAATCTTTAAACGCGTTTTTCTCGAAATCAATTTTTTTGAACTGGCCGAAGACATAACTCGAGCAAATCCTATACGAAATTTTGACAGTACATTCAAAATACTTTTCTCCGGAGACGTACGTAGGATTTTTTTGTATAGTTTTTTTTATCAACAATTTTGTCGTTTTTTTGTGCTGAAAATTTTATTGTTTTGTTCAAATGTGCACCATTTCGCGAAAAAAAAATATTGAAAAAATCCTACGTACGTCTCTTGCTGTTGTTATATACTATAAGTTTTCGGGATTTTGTTCCAGGACAAAAATTAAGGAGGTTACCTACATCTTCGGCCATGGACCCGTCTAAAAAATGAGGCGCCTCCGAGGAAATGCTGGACAACCACCATTTTGAATTTAATCGACACGAAAAAATTTGTATTTGTATATTAAAACCTAAATTACAAAACCGTTTTCATAAATTTTCGATTGATTTTTTTGTTGAGTCACAAAAAATTCATAAATTATGCCCATTTTGTCACGCTCTAGACCAGTGGTTCCCAAACTTATTTTTCTCGTGGACCACTTTTAAAATTTTACTGGTTTCGGTGGACCCCCTGCTGCTACATTTCTACCACATTCTTACCCAATGTCCTAATTGGCAGCCATCGCGCGACCGAACAACGAGCGACGGGCGCTGCATCGGACGATTAAAATATCAAACAACAATTACCCGATTGTGTGTCCTTATTAACAAAGGAAAGCGGTCGCGCGGTGTGGTAGCACGGTCGCAAATGTTTGTTTCATGATCGTTCAAGCTTTATCATTAAAGCTTTTCATATTCAAAGTGTATACTCATGCGACCGCCGCGCCGCCGCCGCTACGAAAAGTAGTCTGGTTGCTTCAAATCAACCAATTTGATTTTCGTCGCGTTGCTCTTGCTCTTAGCAAATAGCAAGGTAAAATGGAATTCGAAGACAATTTAACTAGTGAAATTTATTTGAATCCCATTTTATGTATGTAATGTGTATATTGGTAAAAATATCTTGTGGGCTTCGCAGCTCTGGGTACAAGTGGTGGAACTTGCCAAATCTCAACCGGCTTTCATGCATATATTTTATTTAACGTTTTTTTTTTTTATAATTGAGAATTATGCAGCCTGGTCGCGCGATCTTATGAGAATCTTGCGACTGGTATTAGGACACTCATTGTGGTAGTACTACCAACAAGCAACGCGACCGACCGAAGTTCATCGTTCAATCGCGCGATGCAACTCCAATTAGGACATAGCCTTACAGTCATCAAAAAATAAAAATTGTGTCGCTTCTGAGATCTGTGCCTTTATTATGATAGGTAAAATAAAAACGAAAAATGGTACATTTTATAACTTTTAATTTAAGTATTAAAAGAATAGAATTACAAGAAAAAATTAATAAGGTAATATAGGTTCAGGTCATTTGATGGAGTGTCAGCAAACGATCAATGTTTGGCTTTATTTTTGTGAGCAATAACCGCAAATCCCCCCGCTCTGTGATGTTTAATTTGCTTCTTTTTTTGTTAAGAGGTTTTTAACGGCACTAAAACTCCTTTCGCAAGGTATGACGAGGGAAAAGCCATTCAAAATTTCCTTGCGATTTCCCACAGTCCAGGATATTTTTCGGGTATTTCTGCTTGCAGCCACATTGTTTGGTAGCCTTTTCTAAATTTCACCTTCAGCTCTTCATTGGTGCTTAGCTCGAGCAGCTCCTCTTGTAATACAACATTGGCCACTTCCGTTTCATTAAATGGACTTGTGATCCATGGTGGTATATCCATCGTCAGCATATCTTCAAACCTGGTTTTGAAGTCATCATGCAGAGCACTTGTAGGTATGGTGATCCTCATCAATACATTCTATTATTATAGGTATCACACCGCAGCCTTTGTCAGCACGCGGAAATAGAATTACGGCTTGTAAAGGAACCAACTAATAAACCGCTAAGACCAATTGGTGTATACTCAGTATCGAATACTGATCATATTTGTGTAGGAAAAAATAAAAGTCTAAATCGCAAAATTTGCCATAAAAACGATAACTAAAATTTCATCCAATCAATGAGTTCACGCGCTCCGTGAACTTGCGTTTTTTTTTTTGTCTGCGTTAAAACGTGACAAACTGGCATCGAAGCTCAAGCCCCGCTCTTCCGAAAAGGAAATTTGATAAAATAGTTACTTCAAAATCAATTTAAAATGATTGTGAAATTACTGTTTTATAAAATTAGTAGTTATTTGCATGAAAAATTACAAAATAATTGCTCTGAAATATTTCTTATTCGGCCTTTTTAGAGAGGCAGTGCTTCTCTCGTGAAAAAAAAACAATTGAATAAAACGTGCTGTGTTTGTTTTCAAATCGAAAGAGGACAATCGAAATATCTGTAAGTTACTAAGTTACCTGTCTATACGAGCAGTTGTGATCAAACGATTAGTATACGTAAAAAAAATACTTAACTACTATATCAAAAAGAAAGGTAGGTACTTACTTTTCTCCGGCACTAGCAAACACTGATGATATAAATTTTCTCACACCTTTTTTTAGAAATTCCGGAAACAAATGCATGAGTTCGCCGTTCATGTCTGAACAAGCACTAAGCATTGTCGGGAGGATAGCGCTTTGCAAGTCTGTACACGAAATTGTACGTAATATCGAATACGCAAGTTTGGACAAGTAACAGTCGCTTGCCTTATTGAAATATTATTTGATTAGTTAGGTACTTAAAACAATGTAGGTAGTAGGCCCTTATAAAAACTATGCTTACATTTTTGCTCTTTACTATCAAAAGCAGATAAATTTTCGTGGACCCCCATTAACATCTTATGGACCCCCATTTTTTGTTCATGCCTACGTAGACCCCCAGCAAGTCTCCCGTGGACCCCTGGGGGTCCACCTGGACCACTTTGGGAAACACTGCTCTAGACCAGCTTCCCCCCTTAAGAAAGAACTGTATGAGCTGTACCGCGACATGGGCTTAGCTGATGGAAGAGTACGTGAGACTACAATGGCTGGCACATGAAGAGTGGATGGACAATAATGCTCCTACTCGACGGTTTTTCGAAAACATATTGCAAATAACTTTGCGAAAAGAGAAGACCTCGTCTTAGCTGGTGTAATCAATTGCGCAAGACTGGAGATAATAAATAAAACAAGTAAATATGGTCACGTAATAGATCGGGGAACCTCGAAGCCCAACGCATTTCTGTCAACCATGTCTTGTAAGTAAATGGAAGAGACCTACACATTTTTGAAGAAGCTTTGGAAAAAGAAATGAATAAAAATCTATACTCTGTTCAGCAAAAATACGCAGTACAGGCCCTATGGTAGAGCTTTTAAAAGACCAGTGAAGTGCACAGAATTTCTTTATAAGAACCTTTTGAAAAAATGCATCAAAGCTACTTCATAGCCATGAAATTCATTCCACAACCGACATAGAGTCCCCACAGCCTGTCATGCACAAAGTTGACTGTGCACTGTGTAATGAATTTTAGTTCTGCTTCAACTTTTGTTTTCCTACCTTTCAATTCTGTGCCGCTGAGTTTTTAAAAACGCCAGATTCGTACTGAAAGTGTTGACGTAAGTGTATTCTTTTGTTTTTTATGTTTTCCAATTCTTTTAAGGATTAAAAATACGTAAAATGTCATTAAAAAAAAGAATTGAGCTGACGGCAATGCCATAACTTTAAATTCATTCATTATATTATAAACCAACTATGGAAAAACAAAATAAAATTAATTACTTACTTACTTACTTACTTACTTACTCATTAAAAAAATGTTTTTATAGCAAAATGGACTGCGATCAGTTGGAGGAAATGTCAACAGTTTCATTTCAGAATAAGAAGGACGGAAAACAAATACCTACATTAATTTCTGTATATGAAAAAATACATTTGCAATAAATGGCGGCAAGTTCCAATTAGGGCATATGACATAAGGTTGGACGGCAAGTTGGAAAGTCTGAACGCAAACTACATCCGACCATCCAACATCCATCAAACGAAGTCTGTCGAACTAATTGTACAGGTGAATTCCGCTATACATGTGAAATGTCCTGATCGTATAGTCAACGAAATTCAGTATCGCATGGATTCTGCTGCTTTTTCCCTCTACAATAACAACTGAGCCGCTATTGCTCTATTTTTTCCAAGTTGGTTTTCTTGACATGAAGGATTTTGGTACTTTTAGTACGATCGGGCTTTGTTACTCTTGCTGTCGTAGGAAGGATCTCTTCAGCTACCGTCAACTTACTCTCATATTTTTGTATATTGTCCAACATTGTGAACCGTATGTGAGTTGCGGAACCCACAACCGCGGTGCAGAGCCTGCTATTCAGCTTCTGTGCAATTTCATATTACAGAAGATGGCGGATTTTTTTCGCTACTTCATGCTCCCTGCGGTTACTCATAGACATTCACCCCCTGTTGATAACGTGTTAAACCATAATTTTAGAACTTCATCCAGCCCAATTTTTTCGATACGACCAAAATCCTGCGGGTAGTAACGTTTAGAGTATGATTTATTTTAGACGTTTCTGTCTTTTGAAGCAGCCGAGCAAGACATTCAGCCTGTTCTCTATACAAATTCAGTAATATTCTACAGAATTTGTAACGTAAAACTAATTTAAAGCTTGGCGTAATACGTGAGTTCATTGCAGTGCTTTGTACGACTTTGCAAAACCCTGAGAATTACCAACACTTGCTGAAGACAACGTCAATTGGCCTACCAAACTTGTGGATCATTAGAGAGAAGGAGATAAGTGAGAGGGATGTAATCGAGATCGGCCTTAAAAGGAAAACAGAAAGATGTTGTGGTTTTCTGCTAAATAACAAAAGTCATCTTAGAGAAAACATTTCTCTTATTTTGTCTACCTACATGTAATTCCTACATATCCAGGTACCTGTTACTTTATTGCTAAAGGCTTACACAACTTGTCAAGACATTTATAGCCAAGATTGATTGAAGAAGTTGTGCAAAACTTTTAGGCTCTAATCAGAGTGAGACTAACCATATGCGCAAGATGTGCAAATGGACTTAGCGCCAAGTTCCGAGCCCTTTGCTTGAGCAAGAAAATTCATTGTTATCAAATAAGCCATCATAGGTTCTAGAAAAATGATTGATATCTTGTTTAAATAAACACTGCCATTTAAACTAAAAATCTTTTCCAGTGACTCAAAACAACAACATTTAAAACTCCTATTGACTAACATTACTTTCAATGTTGCAAATTGACATAGATTCCAGCTCAAAATATGACGAAACCAATCCCTAGATCAGGAAAAAGGACTAGACTAAGACGGGCGCTTTTTCTAAATCTTGCACAGGGTGCTAGTTTAGTTGGACCCGGTTCTGTCTCTTGTTGCTGCTTAACTGTCTGACAGTATGAAAGAGTACTTATTTACCTTCTGCTTTCAAAATTTTTAAGTGAGCTGATGAAATTTGATGAAATGTTAAATAAAATTTTTGCAAACTTTTGAGCTTAAAAGGATTCTATCAATGACATTGACTATTTTTAAACTTACGAAAGAAAAAAATCTATGCTCAAATTTAATCCTGATTATCCTCATTTTGAAAATATTTTGTGGTCATCATTAAAACACAGTATAAATCTAAGTTCCATCTCAATGATTTCGAACATTCTCTGATTGCTGAAGAATACTTTTAATAAAATCCTAAGTACTTACAAACCAAGTCCTCAGTTTTGTCTTTCTCAACAATACTGCCACTCAATAATTGACTTTATTTTACACACAAGCCCAAAACCAGCAAACAGGACCTCATTCTTTTCAATGCAATTTTCGCACCACCAACCCGCGTTCAACAGTAACAGGCCCGATTGCTTTCAGAAGTGTTTAATAGACACAAAGTGGACACTTAAGTATCAAACGACTGCCATTGTCCTCAACAATTTTGTGTCTTGTATACATCGAAAAGCATGTCATGCAGAATGGTAATCGTTGAATGCGACTTCCTTTTTTATTTTAAAGCATCAGACGAAGGACAACGCTGTGCCGATAATAATATTCCCATCAAACACGGAATTAAATGTCCTGCATTAATATGAAGAGCATTATTCTGAGTACCTTCTTCTTCTTAGCTCCGTTAACGCACCATTGTCACCCTCTTCGAATGTCTTCATGACAATTTGCCGCCACTACTGGCATAACAATAGTCACAGGATCAATTATTTCGCTTGATTTAATCAACTGAATGGTCCTTTTACCGAAATAAGTGGCTGCTAATACACACCAATACACTTTGTATTTTCCACATTTACTTTTTTTATATTCTGAATAGCTTAAGTGAAAAAGTGAAAGAGAAACGAAATTGCAAAAACGAAATTATTTCCTTGTTGAAGGAGCAAGCTACAGCCAATGTATTCCTGTTGTAGTCTTTTTCGTCAACGGCTGGCGGCTGACTGACGGTCGATTTACTTATCTTTTGCTGTCAAAACGAAACATCAAATGGCATGAATCTGAAAGTTTCTTTGGAGTCGTTTGATGAGGGGGGCGAATACGAGCAAGTTTGAGTTTGAGCATCCATCCTGTGAAGATGTGGAAATGAATTTTATTACTGTTGGATACGATGGATCCCGATGTGGCACTTCGTTCTTATAAATGAATTTCCTTTCGTGTTATCTCAAGCGTAATTCGTGCTTCCTCCCTTCGATTTAATGTGCAGGTATACAAAAAAAGCTGAGGCGTTTAAATCTAGCCGCCTCTTAAGTGGCTGGGTGATGTGTCGAGAACTGTGTGTGTGTGTGTGTGTATATGGGTGCGGGCGGAAAAAGTCCCTCTTTCATCAAAAGAAGAGTAACATGCAACATTTTTTTGTGCCTTCTTAAGATAATTATAATGAAAAATTGGGCCGAAAAAGGCAAAAGGGTGCAATTTTGGTGTACAGCGATATTGGATTTTAGAATAACCCGTAAAGAAAAGCTCAAAAGAAGATGATTTTGCTAATTGGGTAGGTGTTGAAGAAATAATTTAAGGACACTCTTTTCAAAATGAATGAGTTTCTCAAAATAATATTTAATTTGTGAAGGTAATAGGTAGCTACATAATAACGAATCCCAATTTCATTAAAGGGTTTTCCAATGTAGCGACTGGTAGATGTTAAGATATAGGCCAGGGCTGTCAAGTTGTGGGCAGCCTGTATCTCTGTTATGTAACTATCGACTCGATAAAATCCGCCGATAAACGGTTGCAACTGGAACGAAAAGTAACGAAATTATAAGGACTTCGTTCCGGACTCCAACGTTTCTCGATCGATCTCATAGATGCGAAAGTTACACAAATTCGTTGTTTCTTTATTTTAAACACAATAATTCAAATCATCGTAGCAAGTTGTACAACTGCACAGTATACTATTGAAAAAAAAACTGCTGGGATCCGTGTGGCAGTCACTGATCCGTTTCATCGGTCATGAGTAACCGCTTGCGATATTTGAATGATGTTATTTTCCACACGAAATGGCATACTTGTTCCAAGCTTTGTTTAATCAATACTTCACACACCTTCACTTATTCTACTTTGTCTTCGATCCGTTCTCATTGGAATTCTTTTTATATGAAAATTTCAAGTAGAAATCCTTCGAACGGAAGTGTCTATATGCACCCAAAAAAAAGTCGTGTAGGTTCGTGTTGATTCATTTAGCACCGCATTTTCACAGTCATTTCTGATAAGAAATTCCTATTAGTCAATCTAAAATGTGCTCATTGCAGTCGTTTCAGTTTAAAATCGCCTGGTCTTGCCAGACTTCGCGAAAGTTTGAAGGTGTTATTAGTTTATTTGCCATTGAATGAAAAGTGCTAAACGAACCAACACGATCCTACACGACCTTTTTGTCCTCTAAAATTAATCGAAATGCGGTTTTAAGCGAACCAACACGACCCATACAGTGGGTGCACCTGCAGATAGACACTTACCATTTAAATGAAATGATTTTCCATATATTCAGAGGCAGATTAAAACCAAGCCTCTCGCAAACCTGCAAATAAAAGTATGAAAACGAGTTTAATAAATATTTGGGCACAACCGCAGGTCCAAAATGCTTTTCTCTTAACCATTTCTATGAATATTGCAGATCGAACAAACAGTTTTCGTTCCCAATGGAACTCTTCATAGCAGCATCGCACATTTACCACTACACCACTTGAACCTTGAGTGAAAACATAGGGAAAAATGAAAAATTGTTCCCAATAAATAAGAACAAACCAATTTCTGGCGAAGAGTGTTCAAAAACAAAAAGGTTATTGCGTCCTTTTTTCTATTTTTTAACTTTTACGATGTTACTGAAAAGCACAGTTGAAAAAGCGTAGAACTAAAAACAAAACAGGCTTTCATCTTACGTGGGTGATAGCTCGCCTGTCACACTGAACACTTGGGGTTATGTTGGGTTTGTTGGGATACCACATGCAACTAATTTGTTCATAGAACCATTTGTGATGTCAATCTGTTAACATGGACCAAAATCGTTAGAGAAATACAACCCTTCACAGATACATTTAGCACCCCTAATGGGCCCCTCAGACCATTGATATGTTTCTTGTGGAAACATGTCTCTTTTCCAAATTGCTCGAGATCTGCTGGAAAGCAGATCTCCTTGGATGCAAGACAAGTTGATCCATTTGACCAGATTTGATAATTAAAAAGCGTCTACTTTGAACATATGCCAACGCTTTTGACGTCTTGTGAGATAGAAGTTGTTCTTTATTGCGCGAGATCATTAGCTCGCTTGTTCACTTCGATACATCTATGTCCTGGTGAAAAATAAATACCTGAATCACAATGCTTCGGTTTCGCCTGACGTTTATGAGCTCAATCATAGGATATCAGTACATCCTATCACAATGTCGCTCTAACCTCGATGTTATGTTGGTTTCTGTACAAGACAACGTAACGTAACTCCAACTCAAAGCAATTTGGTTTGGTTGGACTTTTGCTCACTTTGGCAGTAGAAAACGACAACAAAATCAAAGTCAATTCAAAGTGAGCAACTGAGCACTAGCCGCTTGTGCACGTAACGCGGTAAAGGTCGAAGTATGATTGTGATTCGAGCAAAAGAGCTCTGAACTCTTATGTATGGTGGCCGTTGCGTTGCGTTCATAATGCCTGCCTGTTACGTGTCAGGTTTGTGGTTTGAGTCCCAGAAACATAAAAAAAAATGTTTTTTACGCGTATCGGGCAAATCTACTGAGAGTAATGACGCACAACCATAAGTGGCGCTTTCTAATCAGCATAAAATTGTAGGTCTTTGAAATGCGTTTGGCCCCGAGACTTCCAAAGCTTTGACGCGCTTGACTTTTTATATTTAGAAATAGATATCAGCCAAATTTTGTTCAATCTTTGGGGAGCAATTCGCAGTTCCTAATAAAACGGATTTTTTGTGACTGCAAGGCCTTGAACAATACTACTATAAGGGTAATGTCCGCTTGTGGCCTTGGATGGGCTTACTCCCAAATTGCAACTAAACTGGGGCCTGCTTACGCTTTCAGCACACCAATCAAGCGATAAATTATTCGTGAACGGACACTGAAATAGATGATTAACCTACCAATCAAATATGAGTTGTTTGAGACGTTTATTCTGAAATTTATACATCCCAACACCGCTTGCCTGTCTTACAGACGATGCCAATGACAGACTATCCTTGTGCTTGCAAACAACCCTCGCTTTCTCCCTCGTATATATTAAAAAAGGAACACATTAAAACAGAGCTATAAGTTTATCGTGGAGGCGATTTCACATGTCATTTTCTGCATGTTTTGTTAAACAACTTTTTTAACTGGGCCCTAAGATTTTTTGATCCGGGGTTGAGTTTTAAACGTCAATCAAATGATATATCCTTTGGAATTATAGAATTATGGAATATTAGTGTTCTTGTATTGAAAGGTATATCTAG